>PVKS010050957.1:0-11340 GCA_004027875.1 Aplodontia rufa | reverse complement strand
TATTTTCCTTAAATTTACAGAGGACTTAGATTTCTGAATGATGAAGATTTTGGGTTTTATGTTTATGATTCTAAATGTTAACGCAGGATTTTTTCTTTCTAAAGCACAGTGATCTTATCTACTGTTTGTAGTATACTTCCCCTTGATCAGCGTGAATTCTCACATCTGGGGAATTAACTGAGACAGTTATAAAGTTTTTGATCATCAGATGTAGGAATTCATGTGATTATTTGGTACCACTGGGTGATGATGAAGAAATGTAGAAATGAAATAGAGGTTGAAGGAGTAATACTTGTGATATTAATAGTAAAAATAACATAAAAAGTCAATTGGCGGGGCCGGAGTGGTGGCTTAGCAGTTACGGTGTTTACCTGGCATGCATGAGGATGCAGGTTCAAACCCCAGCCTCCATGTACACAACGAAGTGCCAGCGCAACAAAAGCCACATGAAAAACTAAATAAAATGATTCTCTCTCTCCCCCTCCCTCTCCCTCTCTTTCTCTCACTGTCCTTCTATTAAAAAAAAAAAAGTCAAATGGCACTATCAGTCTATTTTATATAGAGGTTATATGTCTTTACATTTTGTTTAATTTCCAAAAGTCTTCATAACTTTACAAGTCAGATGTAAATAATGCATGCAGTGTTTTACATATTTGATTTGATGTAACTTGGTGGCTACAGATCTCTAAGCAATGTAATTCAATTATATTTAGATCTTATATCCATGAGTCATTGTGGAAATTTGTTTTCTTATAATTCAGGAATGCTAATGATTCTGAAACAATATTTCAGGAGACATAATTGTTATTATTATTATTATTATTATTAATATTTTTTGGTTCCGGGGATTGAACCCAGGCCCTCACATATGCTAGGTACATACTCTACCACTGAGCTACACCCCCTCCCCTTCAGGAGCCATTATTAATTAGAATTGATTCAAGCCAAAGATGAATTTAAAGAGTTGGCATTTGTTATTTAAAAAAAAAAACTATTAGGTATGACAACTTTTCCTCCTCTCAAATCATTTTGGATGAATGGGGTGATGCTATAGGAGGGCATTTGTAATTTAGAAGGGACTTAAGGTTCCTGTCCCATTCTTCTTCGTGGAAGTTTGATTTTAGATAAATTGTTTTGTTTAATTTTTTTGTGTATCATCCCCCCCAACCCCCTGCCAGACATTAAGTTGAAAATTGCTATTACCATCATAGATTTTTACTGTGAAGGACAAATGAGACATTTGTGTAATAGTTTATAATTTAATTGAGAAAAAGTAAAAATTAGTTTTCTTAAGTTTGTCTTTTTGTATGCATCAGTTTAGTGATCAGTGGGGAAGAAAAGTTGTTACCCAATGCTAAACAAATCATGTACGAATACATATTTCATATTTTGAAATGTTTTAATTTGATGCCAATATACAGATAAAAGAAACATGTTTAATAAAATTTAAGTAAAGAAAGAATATAATGCTAACATGTGATTATGTGTTTGGGTATATATATATTTTGGGGGGGTACTTGGGATTGAACCCAGGGCCACTTGACCATAAAGCCACATCCTCATCCCTTTTTATTTTTTATTTAAGACAGGGACTCACTAAGTTACTGAGGCTGACCACAAACTTAGGATCCTCTTGCGTTACCCTCCACCCTCGAGTTGCTGGGATTATAGGCATGCCCCATCATGCCTAGGCAGATATTCGATACATTAAAATATGATTTATCTTCATACCATTTTTGGGCTGGGGATGCAGCTCAGCATTAAATTGCATGATTAGCTGAGGCAGGGGGTTCACAGGTTCAAAGCTAGCCTCAGCAGCTTAGAGAACCCCTGTCTCAAAATAAAAAATTAAAAGAGCTGGGGATGTGACTCAGTGATTAAGTACTGCTGGGTTAAATCCCTGGTACCCTTCCCCACCAAATGCATGATTAGCTTGCTCAAGGCCCTTGATTCAGTTTCTAGCCCCCTCCTCCAGATTTATCACATTGCATGTTGCAAGAAGCTGAAGTAATTCTAACAGTGGTGGCAAACATATTTTTTAATGAGTTCTATCTGTAAGGTACATAATATAATTTCTTGTGCTGTATTTGTTTTCCATGTTGATAGCTAATAAAAGAATTCTTAATGGGAGACAGGAGGGATGTTGGAAGGGAAAAGAGGGGGTCATGAACTGAAGTTGAATTCCATGTATGTACGAGTTTGTTGAGATGAACCCAACTACAATGTATAATTATAAAAAAGTATCAAAAAAGAAAATTCTTCATGTTTGGTATAAGATGATACTCAGGATAATTCTAAAAAATACATTATATATTAAATACACATATGTATATATTTGACCAAATAGATTTAAAAGGATAATAGAAATTTATTCAATATTACTTTTTCTCTGTATTGAGATCTTCTGTTATTTATATCCTTGACTTGAAAAATATAAAAGAAAACTTCAGTTTTGTCTTAAAGAGTTGTGATTACTAAAATCAAACATACAGAATTTCTGGTGACTAAAGTGTATGTTGAACTTAAAAAGCATTTTAATCCAAAATATGCTTAAAAATGAAGCAATGCAAAATGCATTATTGTACTTAAAAATTATTGTGATCATGGAATTTCTTTGGACTATAAAGGTATTTGTTTCCTAATTTAGCTTAAGTCCATATTTCATCACTACAGAATTTGAAATCTATACACTTTAGCCTTAAAAGCCATTTTAATCAAAAGATTTGACTTTCCCCAATAAGTTCGGTCCTTTGGCCTTTTTTGGTTATCAGATACATTGAAGTTAAGTTAACACAAATACCAGCTTGCTGGTCCATTTTTTAAAAATTAATTTGCCATTACTTCTCCACATGCAGTCTTGTCCTTCTCTTAGGTGGTATTCCAGAAAGCCCCTCAAATTCGCAGATAGTCTAATTAATTTTGCATGTGCCAGTGGCAAGGAGCCTTCATTTGAAATATATTGTATTAACTGTGCTTTTATATTGTTTCATCTTGATATTGTCTCTCTTCTTAGCTTAAAATTCTTTCTTTCTTTTTTGGTGCCAGGAATTGAACCCAGAGGTGCTTAACCACTGAGCCTCTTCCCCAGGCCCTTTTATTTTATTATTTTGAGACAGTGTCTCACGAAGTTGCATAGGTCCTCACTCAGTTGTAGAGGCTGACTTTGAACTTGCAATCCTCTTGTTTCAGCCTCCCCGGAAGTTGCTGGGATTACTTGTGTATGCTGCCATGCGTGCCTAAAATTATTTCTTTAGCTTCTGTTTTTACAGTCTTACACTACCTAACATTTATATTCAGGAAAGTTTTGAACTTTATAGGTTTAATAGCAAAAAGAGTAGATTTTGATATTAGATCTAGATCTACCTCACATCAGAAATGTTTTGATATAGGAAAATATATTTTATTATGTTAAAACTGCCTTCTGTCTTTTCTTTTTTTCCCTTTCTCTTCTGTACTTTGTAACTCTTTGTCCCATCCTTCTTTTTCTCCCCAAACCATGTTCCAGTTCAGTCACTTGGTTCTTCTAGACATCCCCAGAGAAGAATGTGGGGAAGGGATCCCTATTCTAGTGAATAAGCAGATATGACACAGCAGACCCCTTCAGTGTGAAAGGTAAAGGGAGTCTCTTCCTAGTGTCCAGGAAGTTAAGACCAGATGCTATAACTTTTTTAGTTTTCTTCATAAAATTATTTTGTATATGTGGTGCTTTTTGCCATACATCTATTAACTGAGCTAGTACTGGGAAAGCCCATAAAGGATTATTAATGGGACCATTTAGACTTAACTAATCTATGCATAGGCATAGTAATTTAACAGTTTTTTTCCGGGGGAGGGTAAATCTATAAAATATGTTGTCATTTTCTGCTTATCTGATGGAATTAGTGATGTTAAAAGGCAACGTGTATTCTGCCAGTTGAATATATTTGAGAATTGTGTGAGAAGAGGGATGAGATGTAGTGTTGGGGATAAAGGATAAAGGAAGAAATGGATAAAGGAAGAAAAATACATGGGGACTGTAGGATCAACTAGAAATGAGAACCAGAGGAGACTGGTATCCAAAAAACCATGGCATTTGAAAGTTTAAAGATGAATCAACTACAGCGGCCATAGAGGCCAGGTGAAGTGCTTCCTAAACAGGACTGCTGCATTTGGCATTCTTGCAGTCTGATGGCCCTAAGATGAGCACTTTTAGAGGATGGTCAAGTTAAGATTGCCCTGGTGTGAGTTTTAAATGGGAGTGGAAATAAAGATATTGGAAGTGGAATTCTTACCATATTTGTTACAAATTCCTGCAAACAAACTATTTATTCCAGGAAGAGAGGAGTCAAATATTTACTAAAAGCCTATGATAAAGCTACATATAGAAAAGTATTTTCCATATACCAGATGCTCTGCTGTGTACTTTCATAATCAAGCATAAAAGACCAGTTCAGAGTAATAGGGGGATAGCTCTCTAGGATACTTGGAGGTGTAGGGAGGGGGATGGGGAGGAGGAGGGTATATGAAAAACTCATAGGAGTCTGGTGATTGGGAGGATGGGGGACCCATCCCAGAAGCCGATGTCATTCCTCCACGAGCTACCCATTTAACACATGAGTTCTTCTGGGGGAAACTGCAACAGGTGAAACCCAAGGTGGCTTATCTATGCTTTGGCATGACCCCTGGATAACAAAGTTTATATACATTGATTGCTACTGTTTTGATAATGCTTCCCCCTCAACTGTATCTCTATATACTTCTAATAAAAATTAAAAAAAAAAAACCAGTTCACTAGAGACGATAAACAACGACATACTTCTCAGGTAGCCCTTTCAGTTACTGTTTTTTCTTTTTCCCCCTTTTCCTGAATAGCCTAAAAGAAGTTAATGACTATTAGTTTTTATTTTTCATTTGTCCTATTAGGGGTCTAAAAAAGTATATTTACATCAATCAAACATTCATTTTTTTATATTTTTAAGTAAAATGTCTTTAAATTGTCTAAATTTCAAGAAGGATTTGAAATACCTTACATTAAAAGATATAACTTGTTTTTAGCTATACTGGAGAGGTTGAGAGACTACCGTTGTTGTCATTCCTTTTTAAATTACTTCTGGAGGATTGAAACTAAGCTGGAAACAAATCTCTCTTTGTTCACTAGAGCATCCATCCAGAAATAGGGATGATCTTCCATTAACTGTTTGACCTGTGGGTCTTGCTGAATCCCTCTTGTCTTTAAGTTTTAGCATTTATCATTTCTAAAATTCCTTTCAGCTTTCTAATTCTACGGTTCTATAAAAATTGTGAAGTCCAGGCCTCAGCCCTCTGCTCCACCTGCCCCCCTTCCCCCACTAGGTGCCAATGTTGCCTTCATTGCTTGGTTTTGCTGTCAACAGAAAGGACCTCCTTCATCCCCCAATGCGAGGAATTTGATACTGTTCTTCCTAAGGGCATGCAAGTTATAAAAGAACATTTGTGAAGATAAGGATTATGTTAATATCAGTAATGCTGTTCATAATCTAATTAAGAAGAGGGCAGGGGCTAGAGCAGTTGCTCAGTGGTTACAGCGCTTCCCTTGCATGCACGAGTACCCAAGTTCAAACCCCAGCACCATGTACATATCGAAGTCTCGGAGCAACGAAGGCCACATGAAAAACTAGATAAAATTGTTTCTCGATTCCCCCCCTTCCCCCACACTGTCCCTGTTTCTTTAAAAACAAAGCAAAACAAAACAAAAACAAAACAAAAAAAAAGGCAGTGAAAGTATTAGGCACCAAGTGGATGTTGAGGTGTTCTGTAGGTTCCACCTGACTACCTGTTTAGCTTTTGCATAAGAGGCCTTCTCAGCTGAAGGCTACTTCTTGTGCTGGGAAAAAAGTCAACTGAAGGTCAGGGTGTGAATGAATGGAGATTGTGTTAGCAACCTTTTGTCACTGTGACCAATATACCTGACAAGAACAACTTAGAGAAGGAAAAGTATATTTTGGCTCATGGTTTCAGGGGTCTTGGTTTACGGTCATTTATTTCATTACTCTGAGCCCAAGATGGGGGCGAACATCCTGGAGGAAGGACATGGTGGAAGAAAGCTCCACTCATGGTGACTGGGAAACAGAGTAGGTAGACAGGCAAAATATAATGCCCGGAAGCGGGGCTCCAATGAACTACCTCCTCCAGCCATACCCTACCTGCCTTCAGCTATCCAGGCCTTTCAGATAATCAAACCATCCATGGATCAATTCACTGTTCAGGCTGCAAGGTCTCAATAACCCAAGCATTTCCGAGCATTCCTTCAGTGACACAGGATCTTTTTTGGGGCCACCTCATATTCAAACTCTAACAAATATTCGAAATGATAATCCTTTTGGTAATATAAAGTAAGCACTGTTTGTTCATATCTCATTCTCATTAAGGATGTGGTCTCTAATAAGTTTTTGTGAACAAATAATAAACTGAGTACCATAAAATGAAATTCTAGTATATCAACTATATCATTCTTATAGATTAATGAAACTGATTAGTCTGGAAATTCACTGCATTTTAAAATGAATGCATATACCTCTCCCATTTTGTAAATGTGTTTACAGTACATTTTGCTGAAGTATAATAGCCTTAGGAAAAAGTATAAAAATAGCTGGGCATGGTAGTACATGCCTGTAATCCCAGGGACTTGAGAGGCTGAGGCAGGAAGATCGCAGATTCAAGGCTAGCCTTAGTAACTTACTGAAATCCTGCCTCAAAATAAAAGTTAAAAGGACTGGGGATATAGCTCAGCCATGTCCCCACCCCCACACACACCAATTAAGAAAAAGTATAAAAATACATACGTCTTTAAGGTTGTTTACACTTATAATTTCTCCTAATATCTCAGTTGCATTGGGGACATTTGTAAGGCAAGTTAAAAACTGACATGTCTGGTGGAAATGACTGCTCCTATTTTTAGAATATTTCTGTCTTTACATTTACACATTTATGTGTTTGTCTTCAAAAATTGTCAGATGGAGATGGGGAAATTTTAGCCTGAAGCATGGCTCAAAAATATCAGAAACTTGAGATGATTAATTATAATTTTCTATTATAGGCTACTGTATATCTCTTTTACCAGATTATTCATTCTAAAAGTTATAATATTATTATGATGTATTTTGAAAGTGAATTATTAGTTTTTCTAGTATTGTATACTCATTTAGAAGGTGTTATGCTTTCTAGTTTATGTAACCAGTTAGAGAACACCACTGCAGAGTACACACCTGAAAGAAGATAGATTCTTGAGAAAGCCCTAGGAGTTTTAAAGATAGGCAAATGTATGTTTCTGTCCTTTTTTTTTTTTTTTGTATTGGGGATTGAACCCAGGAACATTTAACCACTGAGCCACATCCCTAGCCCCTTTTTTTCAGATTTTATTTTATTTTGAGACAGAGTCTTGCTACATTGGTGAGGCTTGCTTTGAACTTGGGTTCCTCTTTCCTCAGCCTTCTGAGCCTTGGGATAACAGGTGTGTGCCAACACATGTGGATTTTTATTTTTTAAGCTGGGGGGATTGAACCTGGGGTATTTAACCACTGACTTAACTCCTCAGTCCTTTTTTACTTTTTATTTTAAGACAGAGTTTTGCTAAGTTGCTTATGGTTTTGCATAAGTTGCCTTAAACTTGGCATTACCTGCCAAGCTCAGCTTACCAAATTATTGGGATTACAGGTGTGGGCCACCATGCCCAGCATATGTATTTTTTTGAAGTAGTAATTTTCAGTTCCGTAATTTCCATTGGATTTTTATCATTTTAATGTCTCATCTGTGAACATGTTTTCATTTCTATACTTAAGCATAATTACAGTAATTGCTTTTAAATATTGGCTACCAAGTAAAACATCTGTATTGTCTCCATTTGTTTTTTTTCTTCTTGAGTATGGGTAAGATTTTCCTGTTTCTTTATAGGTTGAGTAATTTGAATTATGGAAATTAAACATGTTATGGATGTTATATTTCTCTGAAGTATGTTGGCTTCATTTATGTTTTTAATCAGGCAATTAAGTGGATGGACTCAAACTTCAAACTTTTTTTTTTTTTTAATTATATTTGAACCCAGTGGTGTTCTACCACTGAGCTACATCCCCAACCCTTTTTATTTTTTGTTTGGAGATTGGATCTTGGCAAGTTGGTAAGGTTGGCTTCAAACTTAATGGTCCTCTTTCCTCTGCCACCTGAATTAGTGGGACTATAGCCCTACTCCACCATGCCCAGCCCAAACGCTTATCTTGCCTGCGGTGGGTAACGTCAAAATCTCTTTGCTTCTTTTAGCTCAGAGTGTTCCAGCCTTAGTATTGTTGACTCGTGGAGTGAGTGATTATTTGTTGTGAAGAACACCATGATTAGCCGCATCCTCCTCAGTCATGACAACCTAGAATGTCTCCAGACACTGCCAGATGTCCCCTTGGGAGGCCAGATCACCCCTGGTTGATAAGCACTGAGTTAGGCCTAACTAAGTCGTGGGAGCCTGTCCTGTGGACATCATTCAGGAGTTAGGCAGAGGTTTGGACAAAATTTATGTTTCTGACTCTCCTCTTTCCAGGATTTCCTTTGTCATTTTCAGCAGTTGTGATCTTTGAACTTAGTCCTGTAGTTCTTCAGTCCAGTAAAACTAAAAGGGATTCTTTCAGTTTTGCAATCTAAACTGTTTAAAAACCCTCATGCTAAAAGCTGTTTATAAAAGAGTAGGGGGGACAAGGGGATCCGATTAGGACACCATGGCACTTACCTTTCCCCTGGGCTTCTGTCTATATTTAGTAATTCAAGTATTAGCAGATTTTAATATTTTCCTCAGAATCTATAGCTGTTGCTTTGGGGGAGGAGGTCATGTTGATCTGGAAGGAGCTAGTTTGTCATTTCTAGAAGTACACCTGATGAATATTTTAGGACCTACGCTTCACATTGCATTTTACCATTCTGTTAGTTGTGCTTCACTTAGACTTAACCTGGTTTGTCTGTTAAAACAGAATGGGTTGACCTCTGGGGCTGAATCAAAGTGCTGTGAGACAGTCACATTAATGTTTTACTTAACTGATTAAAGAAATGTCAGCTAGTTTCTCAGTAACTCCAGTTTTTTGTGATATATTGATTTTTTAACTTATTAGTAGCTTTTTTGCTTTATTTTGTTTTAAAGGTGTTAATATTTGTAGACTCATTCTCTCAGTCTGCAAACATTAGTCATGTTTAAAAAAATGTATAGAATCAAAAGGTCTTTATTATTTCTTTTCTGAGTTCACATTTATATAAAGCCTTTTCCCAAGGCACTCTTAGAACTCTAAACAGATGTTCCTACACAGTCTTTATTAACTTTTAGGGAATGCAGTAGAGTGAGGAAAGAGACTGCTGAATAAGAGAAAGGCACATGATGAGATTGTGGGGATGGAGAAGACTCACCCATGGCTGCCAGTTTTTTCTGTGGTAAACGGAGTTGTCTTTGGAAGATGTGATTGGGCTCCAAAGGTTGTTTTGATGATGGCATCTGTGTAACAAGTTGGCAGCAGGTGATTGCATTATAGATCAGGGTTAGATGTCAGGGCATTTCTTTTTCCCTTTAGACAATAGTGTTATTTTCTCCTAAGATTAAGAATATGCTTGAAATTGTTGATTTTGGTTCATTTTAGATAATTTCCTCTAAACATTTTCTTTCATCAGTTGAATGGAATGTAATTACAAATGTTATAAATAAGATTAAATAAATTTTATTCAGGGTGGGGGTGTAGGTTAGTAGTAGAGCATTGGCCTAGCATGTGTAAGGTTGTGGGTTCAGTCTCCAGTACTGCAAAAACAAATAAATAAGTTCCTTTCAAAATTACTGACCCTAAGTTTGCTTTTTTGTGGGGGGGGGTATGAAAAGGGGAGGATTTAAGATTGAATAAGGTGGGGCTGGAGTGGTGGCTTAGTAGTTACGGCGCTTGCCTGGCATGTGTAAGGATGTGGGTTCGAACCCCAGCACAGGTACACAGTGAAGTATTGGAGCAATGAAAGTCACATGAAAAACTAAATAAAATCGATGCTCTCTTTCCTGTTGTCTCACTGTTCCTCTCGCTCTTAAAAAGGAAAAAAGAGGGGGCTGGAGCAGTGGCTTGGTGGTTACGATGCTTGTTCGGCATGTGCGAGTACACGGGTTCAAACCCCAGCACCCACAAACACAACTAAATGTCAGAGCAATGAAAGCCATGTGAAAAACTCAACAAAATTGATTCTCTTCTCTCTTAAAAAAAAAAAGATTGAATAAGGTGTCTAGTATAAAACCTAACATGGTTATTGTTTAATGGTAGCTTTTTTTTCCCCCCTCAGGGCTTAGTACCAAACCCATGGGGCCTTGCTCATGCTAGCCTAGGCAAGCGCTTTGCCACTGAGCTAAATCCCCAACCCCTAATGGTAGTTTTTTGACATTAGTCCTAAATGTGGCAATAGTAATATTTAGAAAAAATTAAGGATAAAGACCTTTTATGATTCTGGTAATTTCTTGTTCAAGGGGAAATTTGCTATTAAAATATTTGTGAATCAGTTTTATATACATAATTTGCATTAAATAAAGTATGCATTTCTATTATTCTTTCCAAATAAATGACACTATATTAAATTTATTGTACACCAATTTCCCCCTAAAATATAAACATAAGCTAGTTCCTATTTTTAAAAACACATTTCTTTACTAAATGTTTTTGAAATCCCTTTGCTTCTTGTATGAATTTTGAAATATGATTTTTGCTAGTATTGTAAGTCTGTTGCCATTCTTTTATGGTATCAGGAAAAATGAGAGTGTATAATGTATATTATAACAATTCATCTTGTTTATTTAGAGAGTTAAAGGATCTTATAAAAATAAAAGCTTTCATGTGGCTCTGAGAAAAATATTAGGTTTAACTCTGATAACTTGTCAGTAGAGTTCGGCTAATATACTTCAGTTAGAATTTTATTAACAATTGTGTGGGGTCAGAGTATTAGTATTTTTGACTAAAATCTACAGAAAGCTGGCTATGAAGAATCTGACTTATCTGCTCTGGTATTGCAAGCTTCTGCCTGTCTTCTGACTGAGTTTCTCAAGTTTTTAACCACACACCCTCGAATGTACTTCTTTTCATTTTTTAAACTTATTGTTTTTAAGGTATGCATACCATAAGATTGCATGATAGCATAATATGGAAGCACGCTGTCTCACTCGTTCTGGTTCAGCTTCCGTGCGCACTTCTGTTAGACCGCTGTGGGGGGCGCTCTCCCACACAAGCGTCTAATGTGCTACGTGGACTTTGGCTGCTGTGCCTGCTGCCTAGCCAGAGCTGCCCTGCCAGCAGTCTGCCTTCTCGGTTTCTGTGTTCATGTTCATTCTATTCCACC
>PVKS010050956.1:0-11340 GCA_004027875.1 Aplodontia rufa | reverse complement strand
TAAGGTTGTTCAAAAAAAAAAAAAAAAGGCAGAGGTTAAGAGTGAGCTCAGCTGCTTGAGATACAATCCTTAAAATAGGACCTGTTGGCTTTCCCACCTCAGCACTGCCTGGTCTCCCCAGACCTTTAGCAGTATACTTTTAGACATTGCATGGTAATATTTGTGGATTTGATTATTAAGAATTTTTCAGGTGATTGAATGAAAGATAATTATTGTCTACAAAAATAAAATGCCCAAGTGAGGATTGTACCTAGAATGTTATGACCTTGAATTAGTTTGGGGTGTGTAGATAAAATTCTGATTAGTATATGTCATGAACAATAACTTCCTTTCTTACAAATTTCTCACTTTCTAAAACAATGCAAAAATAAAATCATAATTATAAATTGTTTCAAATATAATTAAACTTTCAAGGGTAAATGTATCAGAGATTAGGCTAACAATCCTTAAAGTGTCTTGTTTTCTTACATTCATTTTTAGAGAGCTCATTTTAGAGATTGTTTTTCCATAATCTTTTCCTATGTTTGTTGGAAAAACAAATCAAGATGATTTAATTGGTCTAGGATTGGCTGGATCTTCTTAAAAGTATAAACTATCTAGTGAATGCTTATTATATTACTATAAAAATAATTATTAAAATATATACTTTTGAATTGACATTCAGATGTCAGAGCATAATGAGAACTATCTAGTTTCATGCTCATTGTGTTTTAAGAGTGTATATCACTTTATGCAAATTTACACTTTTATGAAGTAGACATTCTGAATGGTTTTAGGCTTGAAATGGCTTTAAAATGTAATAATCTTTTGGCACAAAGCTTAACAAGGACAAATACTGTACAGTGAAACATAAGGTCAAGCGATTGAAAATATTCAAATATGTTCTTCATCCTTATGCAAATATAGTGTATCTTTGTGCTATATTCTACAAAGTAAACTTAGGAAGATTTGATAATTTTTATGGATTCTATTTTTTTCTGTTAAATATCATTGCAAAGTTCTATAAGGGTGCTAATTTTTATGAGTAAATTATATCTGCAGAAGCACTTTGTAGAAAGCTATACTCTAAGTAGAGCTAGTACCAAATCATAAGTATCTAATTAAAATACATAAAAGCTCTCCTTGGAGCAGAAGGTTAAACTGGTATGTGTTTTCCTTATAGAGATCATTTTGTACTGTGGTGTTCACCACCAATATGTAGTTTATTGGCATTGATATTTAAAATAATAAAACACATACAAAAGGGGCTGGAGTGGTGGCTCAGTGGCTACAGTGCTATCCTGGCATGCACAAAGACACAGGTTCAAACTCCAGCACCACATACACAGCAAAATGTTGGAGCAAAGAAAGCCACATGAAAAACTAAATAAAATTGATTTTTTGGTCATCTTGGATTTCATTCTTCAATCACCAATAATTTTCGTTGTAGAGATCTTTGATTTTCCTTGTAAGGTTGATTCCCAAATATTTCATTCTTTTCAAAGATATTTTGAATTGGACTGATTCCCTGATTTCTTCAACAGACCTATTAATTGTTAGTTAATTGTTAATACACTATTAATTAGTGTATAGGAAAGCTATTGACTTGTGGGTGTTGATCTTGTATCCTGCCACTTTGCTAAATCTGTTTATAAGTTCAAGCAGTTTACTGATGGAGTTTTTCGGATCTTCCAGATACAGGATCATGTCATCAGGAAAAAGAGAGAGTTTGACTTCCTCTCTTCCTATTTTTATCCCTTTCATTTCTTTCTCTTATCTAATTGCTCCAGCTAGGGTCTCAAGAACAATATTGAATAAAAGTGGTGAGAGTGGATTTTAGTGGAAATGCTTTCAGCTTTTCTCCATTTAGTATAATAATTAGATATTATCCCATGTGTCCTTTTCAGATCACAATACTATGACCCTAATGATCAGGGTCATAGCATAATCACAACAGGAATAATCATAACAGAAAGCACACATATTCATGGAGATTAAATAATACTGTATTAAATGAAGAATGGATCCAAGAAGACGTGAGAGAAGTAATCCAAAAATTCTTGGAAGAGAATGAAAATGAAGACTCAACATATTGAAACCTCTGGGACAGCATGAAAGCTTTCCTGAGGGGAAAATTTATAGCACTAAGTGCCCACAATAAAAATGAAGAGAGATCCCAAATAAATAAGCTTACACTTCATCTCAAAGCCCTTCAAAAGGAAGAACAAGCTAACCCCAAACCCAGCAGAAGGAAGGAAATAATCAAGATCAGAGCTGAAATCAATGAAATTAAGAATAAAAAAACAATAAAAAGAATTGATGAAACAAAGAGCTGGTACTTTGAAAAAATAAACAAGATAGATAGGCCCCTAGCGAATCTAATCAAAAGAAGGAAAGAAATAAAGGAAATCAATAAAATCCCGAATGATAAGGGAGTGATCACCACCAACCCCACAGAAATACAATGAATTATAAGATAATATTTTGAAAACCTGTACTCCTCAAAATTTGATAATTTGGAAGAAATGGATAAATTTCTTGACACATACAACATCCTGAAATTGAATCAAGAGGATATTGAAATCCTAAATAGCCCAGTCACAGGCACTGAAATTCATATTGCAATTAAAAGTCTACCAAAGAAGAAAAGGCCAGGACCTGATGGCTTCTCTGCTGATTTTTACCACACTTTTGAGGAGGAAATAACACCTCTCCTTATTAAGTTATTTCAAGAAATTGAAAGGGAGGGAATACTCCCATCCACCTTTTATGAAGCAACCAGAACTCTGATACCAAAACCTGACAAGGATACCTCAAAGAAAGAAAACTACAGACCAATATCCCTGATGAACTTGGATGCAAAAATCCTTAATAAAGTTCTAGCAAACCGTGTTCAAAAACTTATCAAGAAAATAATCCATCATGACCAAGTGGGCTTCATCCCAGGAATGCAGGGCTGGTTCAACATATGCAAAACAATTAATGTAATTCATCACTTAAACAGAATAAAGGACAAAACCATATGATCATCTCAATGGATGCAGAAAATGACTTTGATAAAATCCAGCACCCTTTTATGTTCAAAACTCTAGAGAAGATATGGTTCAAAGGATCATTTCTGAACTATGTAAAGGCTATATATGCTAAACCTTCAGCTAACATAACACTGTGATTTTGAACATGACCACATCATGTCTTTGGGCATCACTTCTCTTTTCTATCAAATGATGGTGATAATGCAGGTAAAGTTCACCAGGTTTCCTAAGTGCTAAGTATTGTGATTTTCATTGCAGTCTTCATGGAATATATGTTACAATTCCATTTATCTGTTAAAAACACAAGAATACATATCTGACCTATTAGATCATAATTTGGCTTTGAATGAAGAATTCAGTGCTAAGAATGGATTTTATGACATGAAAAATGTGACCTTCTTGATGAAATGAGAATCCAAATAAAATTGGTTTGATTTAATATAGTCAAACATCTGGATATGTGACTAAAATTTTCAGTTTTCAAATGGATGTTTAGCATTGTGTGAATAAAATCAGATTTTTAATATTTGAAACTAAATTCATATTAAAATAAATAGTCAGGCTTACCTAATTTGAAAAAATTTGGCTCAAAAATTATTTAGTCTGAAATATAAGTGATAATATTTTGGGCATATTTTCATTATATTATAGTTATATTAGATGTAAATGAATTTTATGTAAATATATTCTATATTAATATACATAATTATATAATATATACAGATTGAATATGCAATATGCAGGTACTTACAGAATAAAAATACAAGAAATTATCACAAAAAGTGATTTTGCATAAAATGCACTTCCCTCTGATTTTTAAAGTTTCCATTAGTGTTTTGTATTTGCTAAGTCTTAGGCCAAACATCTTTTCTTGGATTATGACCTTCTCTGATAGAAGACTCTGGCAAACAAAAAATCAAAACAAATTTTCATGAAATTAAAATAGTAAATGCCACAAAATATCAAATTCATGAAGAAGATAAAAGGTCTCATAAATATTTGTGTGTTGCTGGTTGATACTCATATATTTCATGTACCCCACCAAAAATGTAACCTGGAGTGTAATTTCACTTCATTTCACCAAATGGTGAGTGAAGTTTCAGGTACCTGCTGTACCAGTAGGTTAAATGTATTGATTACAGTGGAAATTAATTTTAAGAACATAACAGCAGACCTTTAAGCTATTTAGCAGAAGGAACACATTCTCCTATTGTAGAAAAAGGTATAAATAAGAAGCTATCAATAGTCTGGGATTGTCATAACTACTTTGTCACTTTAAGCACACTCCTTATAATTATCTTTAAGACTTTAAGCTAGGTCATCACTAACCTCAGAAGAGAAAGGGTTATTATGCTTTCTGGTGTGAGAAATTGTATCATCATATAAATTAAACCTCATTTGACAGTCAAATTAGATTTGAGAAATGATTGAATATTAAAGTCACTCATGTATATTATGAAATGACACAAAATATGAGGGCAATAAGGGAGGAGAGGAAGTTTTCCTCTTTTCCAAATATTTTTGGGATTTCTTATGTGCACAGAATATGATTCTAATTATACATCAGAGACATAAAATTGAAGAAATAGATGGAAAACTCAAAGATATTTTTAGCCTTTCCCCAAAGATTTCTTTTCAGCTCTCAGATAGTACAAAATGAGTCAACACTTAAGCAAGCCAAAAATAATATAATGAGCCTGCAAAATTACAGCTGCCTACAGCTCAGATCTTCAATCAAGTATTTGTTAAAGGCTCTCTAGAAAGAGGAACAAATATGTTCTCAGTTGAACTTGCATAATAATTTTAACCTTATTGTCAAAAGAAAGAAGTCATAATTAAGATAGCACAATGCATGAGGCAGTGATCAGTGCAATTACTCCTTCCTGATGATTAATCCGTATCCCTGAAGTGGTCTCTTCAGTTGTGGATCAACAGAAACCATTGCAGCCTTCTTTCCATATGTAAGAAGTCAGTGCCTAATACCAGACAATCAGCATCTGTCCTTCCTGGGTGAAGTTGAACAGACTGATAGTTGTGAAAAGTTGCCTCAATTGGTACAAGTGATTTTCACCTGCAGGGGACACAGCCAAAAACCAAATGTGTATTGGAAGAGTGGTCTCTCTGTGGCTAATCAGAGACACAGAAGATATTCTATTTTGCTATTATTTGTAAAGGACCATGTAAGTCAAAGTCAGGGTTTCTTAATCTCAGCCTGATTGACAGAAATCTTTGTTTTGAGAGCTCTTATGTGCATTGGATCAAGTTTAACTGCATTCCTGACATCTACTGAGTAATCACTCCTCTTTAATTATGACAAACATCCATGTCTTCAGACCTTGAAAAAATATCCACTAGGAGACAAAATTTCTCTTACTAGAGAACTACTGGTCAGACTACATGATTGCATCTATATGTATAGCCATATCTATGTATAGAAATATAAACATATATGTACACAGACACATGTGTGCTCACTTCTCTATATGATCTATTGTGGACATGCATGTTCATATGTACATAAACATCTATATTTGTGTTTATATATATAATATATATATATATATATATAGGGATGTATACACATATATTCATATCTACACTCATACATATATAGCCAGATACTTATATACTATATTTATAATATATTCTATGTACTATATTTACACACATAATTATACATATACATCATAGACTTACAAACCTATCAATATCTATTAATACATACATACATATCCTCACATGCACAGTAGTCCCACATTATCTGTAGGAAACTGGTTCCAGGAACCCTGCAGATACCAATAGCCAGGGATGTGAACAACAAATTAGCTCAAAAGCAAGTGGCCAGGCACAATTTCTGATCCTTCTATGCAACAAGAATTCATTGAAAACAATTCAAAACTTTTAATAATTGGAGCTTTGTGGTAGGGTAAAGGAGGCCAGGGGTAGGGAAAGAAAATAGGTCCCTAAAGGGTGAAAATAGACCCCAAAACATGTCACTAAGTCTAAATATGGCCTAGTCCAGGTTAGATGGACCTAGACTATGCACCTTGACCTATATGTCCAGAGAAATCTGGAAACGATCCAGGGTGAGACTACATTTAAATCTATGCTTAGATCATCATGTCCATAGGGAAGAGGCATCCAGGCTGTGAGGCAAAGTTGACAGCTTATAGTACCAGGGTTGTCTTCTCCAACTATTCTGGGTGTTCATCATCAGGAACTCTCAGCCTAGGAAGAGGTTTACATTTACCCAGGAATCTTGGAAGAGCACAGGTTTGCACACAATCGAATACAGAGTACTGTATTAGTACTGTACTGTATTAGTACTGTACTTAGTACTGTAGTGAAATGGAACCACAAGTCCAAGGTCAAGCTGGTACCACCACTTGGGTAGCCTAACAAGGACCATTACCAGTTACTTTAAAGCCTAATCTTAAATAAGTCCTTTAGCTTGTTACCCTGCAAGTATTCCTTTAAGAACAAAAAGTGGGTGAGTTAATCTTGCTGACTGGCCCATATGGTAAAATGATCTAATGAATCGCGAGTAAACTGTACAGGTGACCCTACTAGGACTTAAGTGACACTGGTAATTATACAAATACACTTTTTGTAGCTCTCTAGATAATCCAATCATGTCAGTGTTATTCAGAGCTTATATAACTGAAGTGGAAATTATGTTTAATGAGGTTAAATGACATAAGCATCAGGGCCAATAAGTGATAAAGGTGGGAATCATACTTTTATCTGTTGGGCTGCAAAATCATTACATTATTTTAACTCACAACACAGTCTTTACATCTCTTCATTGAAGAATAGGTGCCAAAACTAGACTTCAGAATAGATTTTGAGAAGAAAAATCAAGTTAAGGACAATTTTATTTTCACCTGTCCCTAAACAGGACCTTTTACTTTCATAAAAGTAAACACACCAAATTAGGTTGGCAGTCATTAAAGACAGACAAAATTAAATTAAATAGGATCTTTACCTTTTGGTCAACTTCAATCATAGACATATTGAACTACATCCCCAGCCACAGAAGAAATTTTTATTTTTTCTCTGAATCCTTATTCTTTCCACTTTTGCTTGGACAATGCTAATGATCACATAAACCTTCTATCCAGAACAGTATATCTGCAAACAATCATGACATAAATTCTTGTTTGATTTTATCATGTGGACATATCTAAAACTTTCACACTAAATTTTGATGAAAGACACAATATCCCTGAAAATTATATTGCTAATGATTTGATCTTGGCTAAAGAACCTTCTTTGCAAGAAAGAATTAGACCATTTTGCTTCTAATTATAAAATGAACAGAGACCTATTTAGATACTTGAAAACCTAAAGGATAGAAGAATCTATAACTTTTCTCCTAAATTTAAGATCATGTGAGTTTAAAATACCTAATCTTAATTATTTAGTGCTTAATTTCTTGAGTTGGCATGTTACTATTTCTACCAATGACAGAGAAGTCAAAGCTGAAGACAAATGTCTTGTTTTGTAGAAATAGTCTAGACCAGTATATATTTTTTCTTGTTTTGAAAGGATGACAAAATTATCAAAGCATTCAGATAATTCCAGATTTTAGACTCCAATTCCAAAAAATTTCATAAATACTTTAAAATGAATTTCAACAACTTTTAAAGTGGTTTTCTACCTCAATTTATATTAGAAGGAGAAAACAGTAAAAATAGTGTTTAAAATTGATGTTTCCCACTTCAAAACGCAATCTAAAACATCAGCACTATGGGAAAATCAGGACATTGTCTTGGAAAGCATACCAGTACTCAAAAAAGGACCCTTTCTTTGTAGGTTTTTAAACAAGAAATTTGTAGGGAAAAATAGTGAATTTTTTTAACTTTTAGGCATTCATAAAAACTAAGAGTTAACCTTCTATCTTTCATCAAACCACTTAATGTCAATGGCTGTTGGCTGCTATCGACTCAACCTCTCCCTGTTACATTCATGAAAACAGAAACCGTGAATATATTCAGGGAGAAGGTGCATCCATCAACTCCTTATAAAGTTCCAAAAGCATCAAAATGCAAAGTGAGTCATAGAGATGTGAATTGCATATGAATATAATTAATTTGTACATGAAGAGAAGAATTTTAGTTTGCTATTATCTTCATAACAGCCTAACATACAAGAAGCTAATCATTAGTAAGCTTGCCAGAAGTATGACAAACTGCTTTTTCCAAAAAAATTTTAAGTACTTAATGGATGGATGTTATTTTCCATAATATTTTGATAAACCCTTCAATTGCATATTTGTAATTAGAAGTAAAAAGCTTTTCAATTGGAAAACTATTCAATTACAATTGACATAGCAAGGATGTAAATAATCCTGTTTTGTATTCAACCAGAATTCAAGAAATGTAAGGATAAAAGCAATGACCTATTTCTTTTCTAACCACGGAAATTTTTCTTTACTGATATCCACACGCAATTTTTTAAATTAAAGTTGATGGAGGCATTAGAAAGAAAGATAGAATGGCCTGGATAGTGGCTTGGTGGTTACGGTGCTTGCCCAGCATGCACATGTACACAGGTTCAAACCCCAGCACCCATGTGCACAAGACATGGTGCAAGAATATAGTCACAGTAGTCATTTTATAATTCTTCCAGTCAGGATTCCTTCTTTATTCTTCCTGCCCAGTTACTGATTTTCCATCCTTGAAATATTTATAGATATGTGTCTGTGTATTCACCACTTTCACTTGTCAAATTATGAGCAACTATACCTAGTATTAGAAGCTTCCTCAGTTCTTCTGCTGCTTCTCTTTTTATTTCCATTGCACACATCACATCCTATGTATTTCATTTACATTTTTTTGTTTAATGTGTATTTTTCATCCACCCTAAATTAAGGTTCTTCAAGGGAACATTGTTTTGCTAACTGACACATTATAGACTATCAATAGATATTAAATAAATGCTCTAATATATTATCATTCCCAGTGTGTTTTCTCTAATTAGAGACAATTTTTGTTATCATGAAAGTATCCTACTTTACAAACTAGTTCAATTACATTACAACCTTTTTTGATTATATAACCCACCAGTACAATAAAATAATAATTAGCATGTAACCCCATACATATATATTCATTTGTGTAATATAAGGGTATTGATATATTTTGAAGATTTTCAAGGAAATAGAATGCAAATTTAGAAAGAATAAAATTAGATTCAAATTAAAGTTCTACATAAAATGCTAGTATGTCTTCTATATGATTTTCTCATAGTGATTATGTAGGTGTACTGTAATGAAAATTTTGATAATTGATCTTTGATTATGATTTTATTGAAACCCAAGAATGTCAGCTGAAAGAGTCCTGAGAAAATTAGATCAAGTGTCCAAACTTTTACTTTTATTGTATTGCAGATAAATGATGGGCTGTATGCCTCAGGATTAGGGAATTATTGCTTAGGTCTAAAGAAAAGGGGTGTAATACAGGAGAATATATGGCTTCTGGAATCACACAAATAAGGTTCAAATTCTCAATTGAGCCCTCTATGAATCTCTGTTTATTAGTTACTTGTCTGTAAAGGACCATAATAATGATACATACTATAGATAATTGTTGAAAAGATTTAAATGAATTTAAGGACCTATATCACCTATAGCCTGGCACATAGTAAATTCTAATGAGTGTATTTATCTTTTCATAGTTATGGTTTACTTATTTCTTAATACAATGATGAAAATATCTAGTCACAGAATTATTAAGTGGTGATTATAATACTTTGTTCATATGAACTGGAAAACTCCATACTGATATAAAATAGTGAAATGAGAACACTGGGTAAAATCTACAAATAAGAGATTATGTTGAAATGTTTTCCAAATTATTTTGTGAAGCAAGTATTAAGAGTAAAATTCAAAATATCATTGGGGAAAAAGTTGTTTTAATCAACTGAAGGAATTACTGTTTGTAGCACTGGTAAAGATTTATCATTGTAGCACTTTGAGTATGTAGATTGTGAATTTTGTGATTCTAATTATAAAATACTCAGCTCTAAGTAATTCTAGACATATGTTTAATTAAGATTTTTCTTTAAAAATTAAAAAATATATTTAAGTGGGGAGAGTGTTCATTATTATATAATTGATGAGATTAGTGGGATGAGGCACATAGCCACTGAGACATAAGACACCAGTAATCCGCAAACTTACTCACCAAGCCCTCAGCTTATAAGATCCCAAGAGTTAAGGCTCCACTTCTTAGTTAACAATCCAAGTTTCAGGAAAGGAAGAGGAACTCTATGAACAACATGCCCATCCAATTGCTAAGTGCCACTTAAGAAGTCTCTGCTAGGAAGTTACAACTGAAGGTTGTTATGCCTTCAAATGGTCCTAAGTCTATGCCTCATTGCAGCAGCAGTACTCACTCTACAAAGGAGCAAAGGAATTAATATTTTAGAAGGTGTTTTCAAATACAGGACTCGAGGTCTTAATATCATAAACCCCTGCTAGTTCTGAAATCAACATATTTAGTATTTTTCAGAGTGTCTTTGGCAAAATGTTTGTCTTTAAATTGTTCTTTGAAATAGGAATTTTGTGTTCAAATAATCTCCATTGTTATATTTTCTTCTTGAGATTTACACTGCATATTGACATATTAAAAACACTTGGATGTGCTAAAGGAAAAAAGATGATTTGGCATGAATTTCTTACAGTTCAAGCTTATTTAAACATGCAGCTACTTTATTTAATTGGAGGAGGCAATGTCCACCGAAGCTCTGTCTGACAAAGTCCAGACTTGGGGATGGGCTAGGCAAGGCCAGCCCTGGGGATTTGCCAAAACCATCCCTTCTAGAAATTGGCTGTGTTTTAGTAATTATATGTACTATGAATTTACTTAAAGTGGAAACTTTTTGATTGTTATAAGAGTTGCATTACTCAAACTACTGTTGCGGATTGTTGAGAAGGATACTTGTTATAACACATATAGTAATCATGGAAAACAAAACTATACTGGCTTTAAAATAAAATTGGATATAGAAAGCAAAATAATTAAAACTAAGGAACAAAGAAACAGTATGCGTGATACATTTACCAATCCCATCCTGAGTGCTCACATTGTATTGAGAACTTTGAGTGAGAAAGGCGTGTTTACATTTCCTGTTGTTACAAAGGATAAACTTTAGCTCCTCAGCAGTAAATAAGACATGCTTGCCTTTCTGTCTTAGTGGAGGATGAGTGTTCAACTCCTTAGCAGCAATTAAGACTTGTTTACCCTTTCTGTCTCTGTAGAGGTTAGGCTTTTACTTCTTAGCTCATAAATTAGGATGCACAGATATTTTATAGGATTAACAT
>PVKS010050955.1:0-11340 GCA_004027875.1 Aplodontia rufa | reverse complement strand
ACCCTTGGTTCTCTGGGTTAAGCTGATTTTACTCAGCATAATTTCTTCCATAGCCATCCATTTACCTTCAAAGGCTGCAATATCATTGTTTCTAATTGCTGTGTAGAATTCCATGGTACCACAGTTTTTTGATCCATTCATCCAGTGAGGGACATCTGGGTTGTTTCCATAATCTAGCAATAGTAAATTGAGCTGCTATGAACAAGGATATTGCTGTGTCACAATAATGTGCTGATTCTAAATCCCCTGGAAACATACCCAGGAGTAGAATAGCAGGGTCTTATGGTGGGCTCATCCCTAGTTTTTTGAGGATTCTCCACACTGCTTTCCAGAGGGTCTGTACCAGTCTGCAGCTCCACAGTGTGCTAGTGTCCCTATCTCTCCACAGCCCCTCCAGCATCTATTATTGTTTATTTTTGAAGTGATTCTTTTGTGGTATCAGGAAAGTATTGCAAAGCCTATACGAAAAAGAGTCATCTCTACATACTTTAGAGCAGAGTCAGCAACAGTCATTGAATCAGGGGTCAAAGCAAAACTACACCAAATGAGGGGCTTGCTACTCTTCCCTCTTTCCTGAGTGATTTCATCTCCTGTTCTAAAAATAGGATGAAATGGAGATGGCTTCACGTGCTTCTTCCTCCCACGTATGTCCCAATCGTTTCTATCATTGGATTAAAAAAAAATCTACTTGCAGATGAATCATTAATTCTATAAGGAGCCGGCTTCTATTTTCCCGCACAGGTAACATTTTGTTTTGGAAGGAACAGTCATTTAGTATTTCTGGTTTGGCTTTTCTGATCATAAACCTCATTGCTCATAAATATGAGCAACACTTTTGGTTGCATGTTGCAATTTTTTTTCCTTTTTTGAATCAGTGCATCTCAGTCTTTGCTTCGGTTTTAAACGTGACAAGTGGGGCCAATTAGGTACCCTGAGAGGTACACACTTGATGCCCTGTTGTGGTTGCGTGTGGATTTAACTTCTAATAAGACTCTGAAGATGACTTTGCTCTGACTCTTTAAACAGATTGTGTAAATCACACCGTTTCTCTTGAACTGAGTTTCTAATAAAGGAATCTGTCTGCATCCCCTGCTCCTCACCTTAACCAGGAATTCGTGAGGGGACCTGGCCAGCATGCCAGCTTTTCCAGGCCACCCTGGGGATTCCGTGTCACTCATTGCACTGCTCGGGGGAAGGGACTATTATCTGCGAGCCATTTTCATTAGGAATACAGTGGGAACATCTTTATTAGAAACGGAGAGTGCGCTTGATGCGCTCAGTTGTGCTAATGAGGGAAGGGTGTGAAGGAGAAGATAAGAGGAGAAGTATTTAACTGGAAGTGTTCCACCGGCTTCTGTTTCATTTTATTTAATTGGATGAGGAACATTTTCTGCCTCTGAAAACAGCCAAATGTCCCAGATTGAGAGTTGAGAAGCCAGGATTTGAGGACATCATTGATAGTAATGCTTCCTCTCCCTCTTCCTCCTCTCAGTGGGTGGCTGAGTGACTTTTGAAAGGGCCTGTGGACTATTCCTAGGACATCCAGAAAACTAGAAAGTTGCTCTTCGAAAGGAGAAGCCAAAGCTGCAGGGTTATTCCATAGAGTCTTGAACCAAACTGAGCTAGGAAAATTCAATTTCCAAGACTTTCAGGGTTACTTTCTATATTTCTCTTCCACTTTCGGCACTTCTAGGCTTTGGATCTTTGTTATTTCTCTATCTCTCCCCTGTACAGAAACTTAATACTTGGGGCTGGAGTGGTGGCTCACAGGTCATGGCGCTTGCCTGGCATGCGCGAGGACACGGGTTGGAGCCCCAGCACCACCTATACAACGAAGTGTCAGCAACAAAAGACACATGAAAAACTAAAATAAAATTGTTTCCCTCTCTCTCACTCTCCCTCTCTTAAAAAACAACAACAATGAAACTTTCTTGTGTCTTATCCATTCAGATTGGTGCTAATGTTCTAAATGCATAGTGTAGTCAGATTTAGCAAATAAATATAACTAGATGCCCAGTTAAATTCCAATATCAGACACACAACAAATAAAACTTTAGCTTAAGTGTGTCCAATGCAATATTATTCGCTGCATAGCTGTGATTCAAATTTAACTGGAGGCTGCCCAGTATTTTATCTGAGAGTGCTAGAAATTAAATGTTTGTCAACTTATTTTTCAAGCACTCCCTAGAGTTCAGCAAAGGTGGCTTTAGTGGGAGGGGATGGGAATGGAGGAGGGGGCAAGTTGTGGAGATGGTGAGGCTCTGGGGCCTCCTCCAGGGTTCAAGGGGAGAAGATCTGAGCTCTTGATCTGAGAACTGGCCTGGAGTGTTTGATTTCATTGCCCAGAGGGCTTTGGTGTTGAGATAAGAATTCTCAATGCTACCGGGCCTTGACTGACTTCCCTGTGCCGGGCCAGAGTCACTTCCTTCTCCACCCTGTCCTGGGGCCCTAGGGATTGACCATCCATCTGAGAGCTTTCTTACCCCCTGGCTTATGGAAAACTAGGAGTAGGGAATTCAAGTCTGTCAGAGGGAAAAGTGAAGCCAGCGTATTAATTACCCTGGCTCTTTCAGAGGAAAATTTAGTTATTGTAAAATCTTAGGTCAAAAAAGAAATCTCTGGACTGCATATAAAGAGAAATCCAACTCACCATAGCTTATGCAAATAAAAAATATTTTTCTCACATACTAAAATTCTAGAAGTAGGGAGTTACCTTACCGGTGATATTGCAGTGGCTCAGTGTCAGACCCATATCTGAGATCTCTTTGAGGGCTGGAGCAGTGGGTCAGTAGTAGAGCACTTGCCTAGCATGCGTGAGGATGTGGGTTCAAACTCCAGCACTAATGTTGGAAAAATAAAAACCAGATGAAAAAATAAATAAAATTGATTCTGTCTTTCTCACTCTCTCCTTCAGAAAAAAAAGTACATATTAAGAGAGAAAGAACAAGGAATGGAAGAAAGCTTCGATGTCTATCCCTTTATTAGGAAAGCAAACATTTCCTCCAAGTCCTCCCGTGGACTTCTCTGTGTTCATTAGCTGGGTCATCGTATGGTCCTCTGGATGCATCATGCTACAGGAATCTACTCATTTAGTTTTTTTTTTTTTCAGCGTCTAAAGAGTACAAAAGAGAAAGCTGGCAATGACATTGATTTAATCAATTAACAATGTTCAGGGGAAATTTACTTTGACAGAAAACATCTAAAAAGTCCCATATGTTTTCTTTCATATGTGGAAGCTGGAATAAAGTAAAGGAAAGTGGGAGGGAAGGCTAAGATTACATAAAGAGCCATTCAAATACAAACTAATCGCTTATGAATGAATATTAACCCCTCACCTAGGGTCCAGGTGTCACCCGGGGGTGGAACACATGTGCACAGGAGGAGAGTGGGTGTCAGTGCTTCTCTGTGCCAGTCACTGGGAAGAGCTAGAATTCTCCCATCACCCAAACGTGACCAGTGGAGTCTGGGATTGGTGTCATGGAATGTGTAATTGAAGCTGGATCTGCTGCTCCCCAGTGTGTGGCCACCAAGATCAGGCCATCTAAGCACTCGTGTTTGCTTGTAAGCCAGAGATAACATCTCTATTATCTCTTCCTTTCTTCTTTCTCCCCCTCTGATTGCTTTACAAAAAGAAAAGCTCTGCATCACACACAGTTTCAGGCACCAGAGGTACAAAGATGATTGAGATCAAGCTTACCACATAAACAGGGAGAGATGGGTCTAAATAGAGAATAACTCTAATACAACCTTAATGCCACTTTAGAGCAAAGCTTGTCTCAAAAAATTATTGAGAATGGATCAAGGAAAACTCGTGAGACCATTTTTTAGATGGCACATAAGGGCTGAGGTGGGGATAGCGGTAACAAGAAACTGGACAAACGGCAACGATGGAGGCTGAAGACCATAACACCAAGGCTCTGGAGTCCGACCAATCACCTGTAGGGACTTCGGGGCAAAGATGTCTCCTGGAAAGTCATTTCTATACTCAGTGCACTTCCGAAATTTCAGTTTTTGTGCTTGGGATTAAATTGGCAGAGAAGGATCTATTTTATTAGCATCAAATCCAAAAAGTACAATTAGAGGGGATTTCAGCAGGAACAGTCTTTTCACATTGTCCCCAGAAAGCTATTATTCTTCACTTTGCACAGATGTAATTCTCCTGCCGTCTTCATGCTGACTTTAACTTGAGCACGTCTTCAAGAAAATGTTGATGATTATCATAGGATTCTTCCCAAGAGCTACTATCATTCTCAATTAGAGATGGTACCGTGTGGCTTTGGTGGTATTCACACCTGCACACGGCGGAATCTGTCATAGGAACTAGAAGAGGCAGAGCTGGCTTCCTGGCCCCACCAACACAGGCAAGTTGAAAGTTGACGGAGCGTGGCTCAGCTCTGCCTGTGTGTTCCCTTTGAAGATTTCTTAACTCCTCCATGCTTGGCACACCTGAGAACTTGCTGGAACACCTCAAGGATGCTCTGCTGTCTCACAGATCTTACCGCTCTTTGGCCAACCAGCCATCTTATCCATCACCAGTCTTTTCAGACTCTGGGCTCTCAGCTTCATTAAGAGGTTGAGGAAATGTCTGGAGATGGGGAGAGTCAGGAAGCCCTGAGTGGAGTCTGGCTCTCCATCACTTTCTGGTTTAACCCAGGAAGGCTTTGAACTTGCCGAGCCTCGTTCTCTTTAGTCATCAGTGCACATAGTTGCCTGCCTGTGTGCTCATGGGCATGTTGGAAAGATCAAAATGAGATAACTTGTGGGGCAGCATGTTTGGAAAATACATAAAGCATCACATAAACCCTCACGTAGAGTGTTGAGTCACACCATGTCACAATTGTATCCCATAATGCAGACATGCACCCAGTCCTGCAGATGCTTGCCGTACCTACTCATGAAAACTGGGACCCAGCATGGGGACCCAAGGGTGTCTTCACAGTGCAGCAAGATGTCCAAAAGTGCTGGGTAGGAAACTGGGTTCTGCATTGCGTGCCTACTTGGTTTACCACTCCACTGTTATCCTGGCCTAGTGTTAACTCCAATTCTTCTGGTTTAATCTAGCAAATTAAGACAGGGAGTTCAGAGCAGAGAGTGGAGAAATTAATTTGTCTCCTGAATTTTGGGTTCTCTTGTTGGGGCTCCTCTCCATCACTTGGCCTTGATAGACCCATGAAGATGTGCTTTGAAATCCACTGCACCTAAAGAGGTGATTCTACTGTGTGTCTATCTGACTTCAACAGTTTTCTTTTGTGCTTCCATGACAGTGGGAAACAATTGTATGTTCCAAGTTTTAAAAATATGATTATCTCACCAGACTAATCTTCTGGAGGGTAAGGTCTGATTTGTGATTGTATTTGTATCCCCACCTGAAGCATCTAGAAGCTGTCTTTATTGAATGGATGAATGTAAACTACTTGAGTGGAATGCTCATGTCTGATTTATGGGTCTTTCTTCCTTGCTTTACCCCAGTTTCTTTTATTTGCCTCTTCCAACAGCAAAGAGCTCCTGGCAGGCCCTCTGTAAACATTTGTTTTATTAACACGGGAACAGTGTATTTTGCTGCATTTGGTGATGGCGCCTGGTGCTATTCTTCTAATCTACTTCCACATATGCCAACATTGGGAACTGGCTTCCTTGGCTATCAGTTGCCCCAAAGAGTTACCTTTCTGAAGTGTTGGATGATGCCCTGACCTGACAGCTTGGGGAATGTGACTCCGTTCTTCACCATGATGTTGAATTATGTTGTGGCCATAAGCAATTGCTACCGCATCCATTAAATGAGGGTGGAGACCATTCCTTGTCCCTTTCTTAAAGTTGTTATGAAGATTAATGAGGCGATGTCTGCAAAGCACCCTGGAGAAATGGTACTAAATACTGAGTGTTATGGTGACATTGCTTTCACTCTGCTACTCGTTGGTCTGGGCTCATTCAAGCAAGATGGGCTGGTAGAAGGGTTGTGGGAGCTGGGCAGTGGGAGAGAGGGGTCTGAGTATTGCTGAGTGCTGCTGAGGCTGTGCCATGGCTCTTCCCTCTCTTCCATCTCTTCTTTCTATAAAAGATTGCAACAATGTTGCACTTACCCTGAATCAAAAGGGTGTGTAGAAAATTAATGAGTTTGTTTTTGTAAAGTGGATGGGTCCTTGAATGAAAAGCTTTGTAAATACACAAGATACTACTTCAATCCCAAGTTTCTGCGTCTCTTCCTTTCAGATGGATATTCAGTGAGCTTATCACCTTCTCAAGATTTTTCTCAATTGCCATTAACTGCATCTTTTATGTACCACGGTATACTTCTATTGAACTGTTTTGTCTCCCTCAAGAGAGGTTACTATTTGAATTTTCTGTCATTTTTCTATTTGTTTGCTTATAAACCAACAACACAACAAGCAGTCTTTGGACAATGGTTTCAGTTTTTATTTATTTATTTTTTTAGTGAAGCACTATTTTTACAAGTCATAGTCCTTGGGAAATGTATTTATTTATTAATTTATAAAAGGCTTCCACCATACATTACACCTCTGTGACTTTTATTAGAATAATAATGAGATGAGAAATGAATAAGTTGTTTGTTCCTTTCGTTTCAGTGATACTCCAAGTAAACCTAGGCTGCAGTATTGAAGAATTGAATTGTCAATTACAACTGAGAAGAGAGCTGTGGAATGAGAACAGTCTATGTTATCTTATGTTTAGGAAGTTTTACTTAGAGTTTTACTGGATAAATGTCTTTCAGAGTTTATATTATGAAATTTTAGAGTAATAATATTAAATCAATTATATGTCAGGAGCATATAATTAATAACATGTCAGGAGTATATGATTTTTTTTTAAGAGAGAGGGATAGTGAGAAAAGAGAGAGAGAAATAATCAATTTTTATTTAGTTTTTCATGTGGCTTTCATTTCTTTGACACTTCATTGTGTATGTGGTGCTAGGGTTCGAACCTGGGTCCTGGTGCATGCCAGGCAAGTGCTGTAACTGCTGAGCCACCTTTCCAGCCCCAAGAATATAATTCTTTGTAGCAAGATTCATCCCATTAAGTAAAGTACTGAAAAGATAAGAGTTTTCTATACAACAGCAAATACTTAGATGAGAATTCTGAGTATCTTAACCAATCAAAAACAGTTGAGTGTGGGCTGAAATGGTGGCGCAGCAATTACAGCGCTTGCCCAGCATGCACAAGTATGTGAGTTTGAACCCCAGGATCATGATCATGTACAAAATGAAGTCTCAGAACAATGAAAGCCATATGAAAAACTAAATAAAATTATTTCTCTCTCTCTCTTTCTCTTAAAAAAAATTGTTGAGTGCTACACCACTAGGAGGACCCCCTTCGGAAGAGTCCCCACCGGGAATCTACTGCAGGAAAATCCTCCATATCAGGAGTAGCCCCCACCTCCTCAGCACCCCACATACCTCCAGGGCTCATTTGGTCCTGGCAGGCACCAATCAGGATACCACTAGGAGGACCCTGTTGGAACAGCCCCCACCCAGGACCTATTGGAGGAAGATCCTCCACAACTGGACTAGCCCCCGCCTACCCAAACCCCTGCCTACCATCTTGGCCTCTTTAGGTCCCGGCAGACAGAGGACAGATGCTCAGGATGCCAACAGTAAGACCCTCATCCAAAATTGAATAGCCCCCCTTATCCCCAACTACCTGATTACCCATGTGAAGGTCCAAGTCTCTTTTGGTCCCTGCTGTCAGGTGCTCAGGAGATCACCAGTAGGACTCCCATCCAGAAAAGTCCCCACTTACCTGACCCTGTGTGCCAGTGTGGACTTCCTTTGATCCCCTTCTTCTTTGGTCCCTGCCGGCAGGCACTCAGTACACCCCCGGGCAGGTCTCCCATTTGGAGCATCCCCTGTCCAACTTAAGGACAGGACCTGGCCTATTCTTCTCTGGGCACCAGCACACTCCCAGGACAAAACAGAGGAGCATCCCCATCTGGAACAACTCTTGACCCAGGCCTCTTCTGATCCTGGCCTGGCAGGCACCCAGGACAACCCAGGTTCAGATTTGCAATCTTGAGCCTGGATCCAAAAGGTGGAGCAGAAGAGAACCCAGGCAAAGGCAATGTCAGGAAGGTGGTGCTGGTCAAAGAGGTGGTGTCAGATCCATCCCTTTGACTAGCAAGGAAAAGCACCTGGACAGCTGCCTACTCTCCCTGCAGGACATCTCAATTCAGAGATCCAGAAGAAGTTCTTCAAAAATGAAGAATCAAAGTAGGGAAAGGTCACCTCAAACCCCAAACTCCCCTAAACGGGATGCCATGGAGAGGAACCGAGATGAAAATCTTGAAAAAAATCATCAATGATCTGATTACTAAAAGGAACAATGAACTAAAAAAAGATATAACGAAGGGACTAAGTAAGAAAACTTAAGACATGAAAAACTCTATTATCAAAGAAATAGACATACTCAAAAAGGAATTAACAGAGCTGAAATCTGCAGTCAATGACATGAGAGGAACCATGGAAAAATTTAATAATAGACTAACTTCTACAGAAAACAGAACCTCAGCTCTTGTAGAAAGAACTTCTGACAATGAGGTCAGGCTGAATAAGCTCGAGCATGGATGACAAGAAAGAAAAAAAAAAACTCACAGAAAATAAACAGAATTTTTAAAATGTCTGGTATGAAATGAGAAGAAACAATCTAAGAGTAATTGGGATACAGAAAGAAATTGAAACACATGGGGTAAGGAATATTCTGCATAAAATAGTAAAAGAAATTTTTTTCCCATATAAAAGTAGAGTCAGAGATGTTCATCCAGGAAGCTTATAGGACCCAATAGGCCCAATCAAAAGAGAAGCTCACCAAGACACATCATATTCAAAATGTACAACAGGGAAATCAAGGAAAGAATATTAAAAGCTGCAAGGGAGAAATGTCAAATCTCATTCAGAAGCAAACCAATAAGAATCACATTTGATTTTTCAGCTTAGATTCTGGAAGCAAGAAGATCATGGAAGATTATCTTTCAGCATCTGAATGACCACAACATGAAGCCAAGAATATTACACCAAGCAAAACTCAGTTTCAAAATTGATGGGGAAATAAAAACTTTTCACGATAAACTTGCAGCATTTGTAAACAGAAAACCAGGAATACAAAGCATCCTTAATGATAAACTCCAGATAGAAGAACAAGCAAACATTCTTCAACACCCACAGACAGAGGAAATTCAGTAAAGGTGTATGATATCAATAGACAACCAAGACAGTACAGAACTTACTAAAAAAACACAAGGACAGTGAACCACAATCACATAACTATTCTAACACTGAATGTGTGATCTCAATGCACCAATCAAAAGACATAGACTAGCCGATTGGATAAAAAAACAAAACCCAACAATATGCTGCTTACAAGAAACCCACCTTACAGACAATGACATCCACAGATTGAGGGTGAAAGGAAAAATAATCTACCAGACATACGGCCCAAGAAAGCAAACTGGAGTTGCAATTCTTATATCTGACAAAGTGGACTTCAAACATAAATTAATCAGAAGAGATAAAGAAAGCCACTGCATCCTATTAAAGGGAACAATACAATAGGTAGATACAACCATAGTAAATATATACTCTCTAAACACCAACACCCCAACGATGTGGAAAAATTACTCCAATACATACAACTACTTGTGGACCTCAACATGATAGTACTGGCAGATTTTAATATACCTCTATCACCAATAGACATATCATCAAAGAAAAAATAAAGAGATCACCAGTCAAAACAACACAGTGAATCAAACAGACTTAACAGACATCTACAGAATATTCCACCCCAATTTGGCAGAGTATACCTTCTTCTCAGCAGCACATGGATTGTTCTCCAACATAGATCATATTCTAGTTCATAAAGGAAATCTCAGCAAATATAAAAGAGTAGAAATTATTCCATGTATCTTACCAGACCATGATGCCATGACCCTAGCAATTAATAGCAAAAATCATCACAGAAAACACACAAATACATGGAGATTGCACAATACCCTATTAAATGCAGAATGGACCCAAGAAAACATGAGAACAGAAATTAAGGAATTCTTGGAAGAAAATGAGAATGAAGACACAACATATTGAAACCTCTGGGACACCAAGAAAGCATTCTTAAGGAGAAAATTTATAGCACTGAGTGTCCACATTAAAAATCAGGAGAGATCCCAAACAAATAAGCTTATGCTCCATGTCACATCTCTACAAAAGGAGAAACAATCTAATCCCAAAGCCAGCAGAAGACAGGAAATAATCAAGATAAAAACCAAAATCAATGAAATTGAGAAAAAAAAATAAAAAGAACTGACAAAACAAAGAGCTGGTTCTTTGAAAAAATAAGTAAAATTGACAGACCCCTAGCTAATCTAACAAAATAAGGAGAGAATCAAAGCAAATCAACATAATCATCAATGAAAATGGAGTGATCACCAATGACCACATTGAAATCAACAGATATCAGAACATATTTTGAAAAACTATACTCCTCTAAATCTGATAATCTGGATGACATGGACAAATTTGTAGACACATACAACATAACCAAATTGACCCAGGATGAAATTGAAATCCTAAACAGCCCAATAACAGGCACCAAAATCCATATAGTAATTAAAAGTCTTCCAAAGAAGAAAAGTCCAGGCCCTGATGGATTCCCTGCTGAGTTTTACCACACTTTGAAGAAGAGCTAATACCTCTTCTTATCAAGCTATTCCAAGAAATTGAAAAAAAGGGAACTCTCCCAAACAGATTTTACGAAGCAACAATAACTCTGATACCAAAACCCAACAAAGACACACTGAAAAAAGAAAACTACAGACCAATATCCCTCATGAATATTGATACAAAAATCCTTAATAAAATTCTCACAAACCACATTCAAAAACACAACAAGAAGATAATTCATCTTGATCAAGTGGGCTTCATTCCAGGTATGCAGGGCTGGTTCAACATACGCAAATCAATAAATGTGATACATCATTTAAACAGAATTAAGGACAAAAACCATATGATCATCTCAACAGACACAGAAAAGGCCTTCGATAAAATCCAATACCATTTTATGATCAAAATTTTAGAGAAAATAGGAATCAAAGGCACTTAACTTTGTGAAGGCCATATATGGCAAACCTTCAGCAAGTGTAATACTAAATATAGAGACGTTGAAAGCATTTCCACTAAACTCAGGAACAAGACAAGCCTGCCCACTTTCACCACTTTTATTTAATACAGTCCTAGAGACCTTGCCTGGAGCAATCAGGAAAGACAAAGAAATCAAAGGGATAAGAATAGGAAGGGAGGAAGTCAAACTATCCCTTTTGGCTGATGACATGATCCT
>PVKS010050954.1:0-11349 GCA_004027875.1 Aplodontia rufa | reverse complement strand
TATAAATTTACTTCTTAAGAATGCCTTCATACTGTCCCAGAGGATTTGGTATGTTATTTCCTTATTCTCATTCAATTCCAAGAACTTCTTAATTTCTGCTCTCATTTCCTCTTTTACCCATCCTTCGTTTAAGAGGTAGCTATTCAATTTCCAATTATTTGAGTAGTTTCTGGTGTTTCTCTTGTTGATTGCTAAGATCATAGCATTATGATCTCACAGAATACATGGGATTATATCCACTTTTTCATATTTGTTAAGATTTTCTGGGTGAAATAGGATGTGGTCTATTTTAGAGGAGAATCCATGAGCCTCTGAGATGAAGGTAAATTCACTTGTCTTAGGATGGAATATTCTGTAGATGTCTGTTAAGACCAATTGATTAATAGAGTTGTTCAGATTGGAGATGTCTTTATTGATTTTTTGTTTTGATGATCTGTCTAGAGTTGACAGTGGTGTGTTGAAGTCCCCCAGAATTATTATGTTGAGATCAATGAGGGGATTAATGTCCTTAAGCATTTTTTCAATATATTTGGGGGTTTGTAATTGGGGACATAGATATTAATTATAGTTATATTTTTTGGACTGTCCCTTTTAGTATGATAAAGTGACCCTTTTTCTCTTTTCTGACTAGTTTTAGTTGGAAATTAATTTTGTCAGAAATTAGAATAGCCATGCCAGCTTGCTTTTTTGGGCCACAGGCCTGGTGGACGTTTTGCTAACCTTTCACATTCAGCCTGTGTCTATTTTTGAGTGTCAAATGCGTCTCTTTTTTTGTATTTATATTTCTATTGAGAAATTTATTTTTCAAAAACCATACACTTTTTAACAAAATAATATAAAATTTATATAAACACTGGATATTAGATTTACCCCCAGGAGTGCCCTCCCAATTACCCAACCTGATCCCTCCCTTCCCCTTCCCACAATATCTCTAAAAACGTACTGAGTTGTATAACATTACACCTTATCTGGATTTAACACATGATAATAGACCATCTTTCTCAATGGCCAGGGTCTAGAAGCAGCCTCCACAGATGAGTGGAGACATTCAATCCTTGGTTTTCTGAGTTAAGCTGATTGTACTCAGCTTAATTTCTTCCATAGCCATCCATTTACCTTCAAAGGCTGCAATATCATTGTTTATAATTGCTGTGTAAAACTCCATGGTATATATATACTACAGTTTTGGATGCATTCATCCAGGGAGGGACATCTGAGTTGTTTCCATAATTTAGCAATAGTAAATTGAGCTGCTGTGAACATAGATATTGCTTTGTCACTAAAATGTGCTAATTCTAAATTCCCTGGAAAAATACCCAGGAGTGTAATAATAGGATTGTGTTATGGGCTCATCCCTAGTTTTTTGAGGATTCTCCTCACTGCTTTCCAGAGGGGCTGTACTGGTCTGCAGCTCCACCATCAATGTATTATCGTGCCTATCTCTCCACAGCCCTTCCAGCATCTATTGTTGTTTATTTTCTTCATTTTTGCCATTCTGTCTGGTGTAAGGTGATATCTTAATGGAGTTTTCATTTGTATTTCTCTGATTACTAGTGATTTAGAGCACTTTCTCATGTATTCAATGGCTTGATCAGTGTCTTCTGTTGAGAAATTTCTATTTAGATCTTTGGCCCATTTACTAATTGGGTTGTTTGTGTTTTTGTAGTTGAGATTTTTGAGGATTTTGTAGATTCTGGGTATGAGACTCCTGTCAGAGGAATCATAGCCCATGATTCTCTCCTTTTCCATAGGAAACCCCTTGGCTCTGTGTCTGTTGCAGGCAACATGTTGGTGGATTTTGATTTTTGATCCAGTGGGCTTGTCTGTGTATTTTATTTAGGGCAGTGAGACCATTCACATTCAAAGTTAGAATAGATATGGGAGGCTGAATCCCAGACTTTGTAACAATTACAGAGTTTGAGTCATTGTGGAAGTCAATAGGATTTTTCATTCACCCTTGTTTAAGGATGTAGGGTATCATTGGCATTTTCTTCTGAATGGAGAACATCCTTGAGAATATTCTGTAGTGTAGGATTTGCGTTCATGTATCTTGCTAGCTTGAGTTCATCATTGAAGTATTTAATTTCCCCATCCCATTTGAAGCTGAGTTTTGCAGGGTATGTTATCTTTGGGTGGAAGCTGTTATTTTTCAAAACTTGAAAGATATTGTTTCAAGCTCTTCTGGCCATCATTGCTCTGAAAAATCCATAGTTATCCGAATTGGTTTGCCTCTGAATGTGATGTGGGGCTTTTCTCTAACTGCTTTTAGAATTCTCTCCTTAATGTCTGTGTTATTCATTTTGTATATGATATGCCTTAGTGAGTTTCTCATTTGATTAGGCCTATTTGGTGTTCTATAAGCATCTTGGATGTGATATTCCAGATCAATTTTAAAATGAGGGAAGTTCTTGCTTGTGATTTTGCTTAAAAGGTTCTTAATGCCTCTTGTGTCCTGTTCAGAGTTTTCCCCAGTCCAATGATTCTCAGATTATTACGCCTCATCTCATCAAATATTATTTGGAAGTTCTGATTATGTAATATAAGTTGCTTCTCTTGTTTATCTTCTTTGAAATTGACATTGCTTAGCTGATCTTCATGTTCCAATTTTCATTCTTCAAGAGCTGAAGTTCTATTTTCAGTGGAGCATAGTCTGGCATTGGTATTTTCCAGTGAAGATTTGATTTGGTTAGCCCTGTTTTTCAATCCTGATAGCTCTGCTACATCTCTTTTCAGAATGTCTATTTCTTTGTATAGTTGATCTTTCATCTCATGAAATTGCTCCCTTATTTCCTTATAAAAGTCATCTCTCATCTCTTGAAATTGTTCTCTGATCCCTTTCCTTATTTCTTCTCTCAACATTTTGATCGAATTACTAATCATAATGCTAATACAATATCTTTGGTTTTCTTCTAGGGCCCTGGCTATGGGTCCTTGGGTGGAGAGCTGCGGGGTTGAGGAGAGGAGTTATTTCCCCTTTTGTTCATTTTCAGAATCAGAGCGTGCGCCTGGTAGTTAAACCTTGTTACTCTTGGCGGTGTGATTGGAGCTTCTTATGGAATGGCTTCATGTGACGGGGAGCTATTTGGTCAAGACAGACCTAAAGATGCCAGACCATTCTGCGAGAACCTTTAAGCCTCTAGGTGCAGATACTAGTCCATTTCAACTAAAACAGATGTGCTGATGACTAGCACCAATAGCAGCAGTTTTCTTTGAGAGAGCTCTCACAATATATTATGATAGCAAGCAAGTACCCATTTTGAAGTGTGTCTGTTTTTTCAGATAGCAGTGCCATTCAGGAAGCTCAACTTTGTTCACGGTTCTTGATGGGAACTGCAGAATAACTAAAACCTTGGGAGGGCTGAAAATTTGATGTGTCTTTCATTTTGGGTGGATATTTTCAGCTAAGTGTTTTTGAAAGGGAATGGCCAGGAGGATGGAGAGTGGGTTCTGAGAGCACTGTTTGCATTGTAAATGGCTTGAGGTGGGTTGGGATGAGTTAATGCAGATTTCTTCTTAAATAACAATGACCTGAGATTTAATTTATCCAATTGTCCCTACCTCTATTTACACCCCAGGCCACCATGGATCACTGAATGTTTTATATAGTCAGAGTTCAGCCACAGCCCTTTACTTGCTTACCAAGCCTGGACTAGAACTTGCTCTACTGACACATATCAGGATGACTTGTCTTGACAGGTAACTGAATCTTTGTCAGTAGGGCTTCCAAGTATGAAGCAAAAACATTTGTTAGCAAATGATTTGTTTGTTTAGGAATAGATCTGTTCCAATTCTTTCCAATGATATGAGACTGGAAAGGATATAGTCACCTTCCATACTGACCATCTTCAAAATCATCATTCTCTCCTCTGTATAGATTCACATCAGTAGACTCTGGTTGAAAAAGTACCTGGCTTTCAATTAAAACATGACCACTATATCTCTAAAAAAGCATTATGTTGTATAGTATTACACTTTATCTGTGTTTAACACATGATACTAGACCAACTTTCTCACTGGCCAGGGTCAGGGGGAGGGAGGGTAAGGGTGGGTAATTGGGGGGGTATTCCTGGGGTTAATTCAAATATCCAGAATCTATACACAATTTTTATTATTTTGTTAAAAACTTGTATGGTTGTTCTATAATAAATCTATCAATAAAAAATAACTAGATATAAAATCAGCAATAGGATGAAAACAATTTAATGTAAAAAGATGTTTTAATAAAAATTGAAATTTTGAAAAAAATAAAAAACATGACCACTTAGTGACACCCTGTCTCAAGAATGATTTTGGATGCAGGGATGTGGCTCACTGGTTAAGTGACTGGTACCAAAAAAGAAAAACTTGAAATACAATGACAGCAAGTGTTTTCAGCTGGAAGCTGGGGTAGAAGCACTCAGTGTTTCCACAGTGAACTTCCCTTTTTACTGTAGTGTTTTGTGTATTTGTCTGTTTCTGCATTTGTTTCTTAAATGCACCTGCTGTCTGTCTTCCATTCAGAGGTTTACAGTAAAATGTTCTTTCCTTGGATTTTGCATCAACATACTGAAGGAAATTATACTCTTCCTTATAATGCAGGAAGGGAAATCAATGTTGATCCCTGTTCACTGATGCTGGCTGCTATTGGAGGAGTGCTGGGGATAGAACGCAGGGCCTCATGCAGGAAACACTCAATCAACCACTGGACTAGATCCCCACTTTTTTACATTTGGATTGGAATTGAAGTTCACATGTCAACACTTTCCAGGAAATCTCTGGAGTAGCTTTGGACCTTTGTCAAAAGATAGCTGGAAATATTTGTGAGAATCTATTTCTGGGTATTCCATCCAGACACACTGATCTTTGTGTCTGTCTTTCTGGAAATACTGGGGTGGCTTTATGATGATGTCATATGTATAATTTAAAATGTCTTCATGGTCATATTTTTAAAAGGAAAAGATAAATAAAATTAGTATTTTAAACATTTTATTTTGAACCAATTGTAAGTTCACACTAATTACAAATATTACACAGGGTTGTCTTAGTGAGCTTTTTGTGCTATGAGGAAAACACCAGATAACAACAACATAGGGGAGGAAAAGTTTATTTTGACTCATGGTTTTGGAGGTCTTAGTCCATAGAATGTTCTGTCTATAGCTCTGGATCCTAAGTGAGGCAGAACTTCATGGTTGAAGTTTAGTAGAGAAAAGCAGCTCAGTATGTGGCAAGAAGGAAGCACAGAGTACTCCACTCACCAGGGATAAAATATGTACTTTATACTTAAGTCCCCAGTCACTAAATTCTCAGCCACACCCTACCTGCCTAATCCATAGCACTGATTAGGTTACTACTCTCAACATTTCACCTCTGAAAATTATTGCATTGTCTTAGGCCTGAAATTTTGGGGGGATGCCTCAAACCCAGACCATAACAGGGGCCTTGTGACCATCACACAATTATCCCCAGGTTTCATCTTGTATGGTAGAACATTAGCATCAGAGCTCTAACACTGTCTTTGTACAACTAGTCAGACCCCAGACCATCTAGGATTTCACCAGCAAATCTATTTGCTTCCATGTATGTGTATGTGTGTGTGTGTGTTTAGATGTCTGTGTGTGTTGGTGTGGTTTTATGAGAGTTCATCAAAGTGAAGCTCATTTTAAAAATATATTCTACCATGAAGTCCAAAGTATCTAATATATTACCATTTAACATGTATTTTGCATTGTTTTATACACAGTGTTTTCAAAGCTGCTGGATTTTTATCCCCTATCTCTGTACCTGCTTTAGTATTATTGACTTGACATGTCTTTTAAAAATTGGCTCACTTAAAATTCATATAATTTATTTTAGCAGATATTGTACATCACTGCCATAAATAGGAAATCACTGTGACTTAGCATACAAGGTAATGAAGGATTTTCAGGAAGAAGAGACAGCAAGAGCAAGGGCCTGGAGGGAAGGCTAGAGGTACAGGGTGAGTCTGTGCTTGTTGTATGGGGTGGTGGGAGGGATAGGAGTGTGAGTTGGTAGAATATGAAGGGTAGGGGTTCATGGGCAGCTGAAGGAGTGAGTCTGGATACAAAGGGAAGACAAAGGCTGGTGAGTGTTGTGTGGAGAGGAGGAACCATGCTGGGAGAAGCAGGGACCTGAAGGAGGTTTCTGGGTCATCCCAGTGAGGGACTGGAAGCCTGTCCTGGGATGGCACTGGGAATTAGGAGGTGCAAAGGGCTTGGAAGAGTCCTAGGGAGGTGGTCATCAGGCCGGGCCTCTGGGAAAGGAGGATTAGGAGCACCAGCCTCTTTGAGTAGCCCCTGCCCTCTCTCACTGCACCTATGAATGCACACCTCACATCAGCTGACTGAACGACCTGTGTGCAGGTATCAGGTGGACTCAAAACCTCAGTCACCTAGGCTGGGTAACCTAGGAACAACAAAAGCTCTGCACCCATCTCCTGATATCCCAGAAGGAAACAGTTTGAAATTTGTGGCCCTTCTGTCAGGCTAAGGCTGGAAGAAAATGTAGCAAGTTGGTTTTATTCATCTTTGAATCCTGAACCCTTGGGCCCATGGTAGATGGGCAGAAAGCCCTCAATAAACATGCTGACTGAGTGGGTAGCTGGGTGGGTGTTGGGGTCCTGCTCATCTTGTATTCCATATGCCTAACTATAAGGCTAATATATAGTAGTTACTTTCACATGAAATGAAAGATAAATGGGTGAATGAGGATGCAGAGAAGAAAGGTAGTAAAAAAAAGGAAAGAAATAATCTTCTCACTTTTTTACCTCCAGACCTTAGTACACTTTCTAGCATATAGTAGGGTCAAGAAGGAGGGTGGGAAGGTGTAATTCTCGGTCATTTATGTGTTTTCTGGTCTAGCTGATGCTGGTCATTGTTTAATAATTGCTCAGTTAATGGACACCAACTGCATGAATGTTGGAAGGGTCAGACCCATTCTCCAGGCCAGGCTGACTCTGCCATGTGCCCTAGCACCAGCACTAGCACCTCAGCAAACCTTGCAACCTCCATGTCAGGTGGCTGAGCATACCCATGCCTGCTATACACAGATAATGCCTGAGAGGTTGGGATGTGAGGCTTGTGTAACAGAGAGTGCAGGAGGCCCACATAGCCACCCTGGGCAAATTTTCATTGTGTGTCAGCCTGGACAGCCTCCTGCTATGGATGATGCACAAGGAATCAACCATTAACCTGTAGGTATTGGGGCTGGAGCAGTGGCTCAGCGGTTTTGGTGCTTGCCTGGCAAGCACGAGGACCCGGGTTCAAACCTCAGCACCACGTACACAATTGAGTGTTGGAGCAGTGAAGGCCATGTGAAAAACTAAATAAAGTTGTTCCTCTCTTTCTCTGTCTCTCTCACTGTCCCTCTCTCTTTAAAAAAAAAAACAAAACCTGTAGGTATTGGACAACTGGCCCAGGGGAACAAGAGGAGAGTGAAGGCTAGGATCTGCCTAATCAAACTGTTCTAAGAGGAGAGTTGAAGTTTTCATGTGCTGGGCTTCAGGACCTTGGGACAGTGTCAAGCTTAATTGCTTCTTGTTTGTTTGTTTTGTTCTGTTTATTGAGGGAAGACTTTGGAACCAGGCCTGACTCTGGGTCTCCTGCAAGACCTTTTCTCCTGGCATTCAGTTTTTTATCTAAACAATGGGACTATTCATTCATAGAGAGGTTTGTGTACAACTCAAACTAGATAATGTTTATGAAATGACTAATGAATTGCCTGGCTTTCATATAATCAATAAATGCTTATTATGTAACATAGTAGTGTTACTGATACTGTCATTTACATCCTGGAATGTCCAGAATTTTCCAGTAGCCATAGCAGACATAACATCCAGTTGAAGAGGCCAAAGAAAGAGTGTAAATAAGTGCCTTCTTTACCAGTGATGTGTCCTTCCTGTGGCCACAGGAGCAATGCATAGAAGTCAGCCACACAAATCCAGTGTCTCCAGTGATCAGCATGGCCCATCTTAGTTTTGGTTATGGCTTAGGGATGAGCCTAGAAGCTCTGCTCTGATCATGGCTGGGTAGGGAGCACTGATTCCTGCTGTCAGTGGCTGCCACCTAAAAGCCCAGTGATCCCAGTTGAGTTCTCTCACCTGTGAGGGGGACTCAGCCCTGCTCCATGTGCCTCACCCTCCAGTAGGCCATCCCACACATGCTGTCACAGGGACAGCAGATGCTAAGGAGAAAAAGCAGAAATTCCCACATGTGATTTAAGTCTCTGCTCTGTCCAGGTTGCTAACATCCCCTGATGGAAGCCATTCACATGGCCAAGCCTAGAATTAGAGTGGATGGCGACTATGAGGTTGTGAAGCAAAGACATGTGTACAGGACAGTAAAAATGGAGTCATTTTGGATCAGTGGCTCAGCACTTACAGCACTTGCCTGGCATGCACAAGGATATAGAGTTCAAACCCCAGCATCATCTACACAACTAAGTGTCATACCAATGAAAATGAGATGAAAAACCCAATAAAATTGATTTGCTCCCTCTATTTCTCTCTCTCTAAAAAGAAGTGGAACTATCAACACAATCAGTTCTTCTCAGATGAACTAAAGCATTAGCTGGAAGTCTCAAATTTCAGAGAGCTGTTAAAGGTGGGTTCTCTAATGGTGGAAGTTGAGGGGTGGGGATGCAGAGGTCAAAGTCATCTCTGAGATGACTGTGGGGAACAGGAGTGGCCCCTCATTCACCTGAAGCTAGGAAGCCAAGTTCTCTAGAGGAGATTTCTAGCCAGAAGCAGAATTACAACCAGATTTTGAGGGTCAGGCCATCAGCTCCTCTTGAGCAGCCTCACCCACTCTTCTGAAGCTCCTTTAACTCTCAGTCTTCCCAGAGCTGAAATCTCAGCCAGCAGAACTTCTTCCTGTCTTGAGACTCCAGCAGCAGCACACAGGTGACCTTCCAGAGGCCATGCACCTCCCATCCATACTCCATTTTCTGGGATAGTGGGTATTGGATGTCCAACATTTGCTGGTCCCTTTTTGGTTTGTGTTTTAGCTTTTTATGCCAGCATGAAAGATGGGCCTTTTAGTGACATGCATAATACAGTTGTCTCTTGGTATCCACAGGGCACTATTTACAGGAAGCCCTATGGATAATAAAATCCAGGGATGCTCAAATTCCTTATGTTATGTGGTGTAGTGTTTCCATAGGGCCTTTGCACATCCTTCTGTATAATTTAGATAACATAGAACTATGAATACAATGTAAATGTTGTTGAAATAGTTGATACACTGTATTGTTTTAGGGAATAATGGCAGGGAAAATTCTGCACATGTTCAATACAGGTGTGATTTTTTCCCAAGTGTTTTAAATTTGCAGTTGTTGGAATCTGTGGATGTGCAATTGGGGGATAATGGAGAACCAACTGTATATGAATCTCTTCTCCCTTTAAAACAACAAAAACATTGTAGAGACAGCTAAACTTCACTTCTGTCTTCCTATATCCTCCTGCCTTCTCTTGAAAATCACACCACCATCATCAGTCCACTGTGTTCTCTCAAAATCTACCAGATGCTGTGAAATATGTAGATAATACATAGCAACATTTGGTAATTTAAAATGTTTTCTACATAAATACCATCCTGTTTATTGGTCAATGGTTTCCATCTCACTTGATGAAAATAACTCCATCTCAATATTAAAGTAAAAAAAAGCTAAGCCCAAAAATGTGCACAGGACTTCTGCTTTTCTTTAGTCAGGAAAACTGCCAACGCTTGTATGAATTTGCATCCATTTTCAGTGGAAAGAGACAACAGAACTATTGTGAGTGGAGAATGGGTGGGGTTGCGGGTGCTGTGTGTCCCTTAGTAGGCTATTATTGTCATTTTGCCTTTGGAATCCAAAAATCCTAATTTTGACACTGCAACTAGATAAATAATTCTATAAATACTTAGTCAATTGAATGAATAGGAAAAATTTAAAAACAAAGAGACACATGAAATTAAACTTAAATCAAGTATCAGAGATCATAAATATTGCACATATTCTAGAATTTGCTCATTTATTGTCTGTCCTTGAAAAGACATGGACTAAGGACACAAAGATCCACCAATATGGCCTTAAAATAAATTCTGAAAATAATTTCAAAAGTTTTGCATATATACCTAACTAGTTTTGAAAATTGCGCCATAGAAGTCCACCACATGGATATGATATTTTTAAACTGCTCCTTCCATTAATTTCTTTTTACCTGAAAAGAAAGTGAGTGTTCATGGTAAAAGTCTATATGAGGAAGTTCTCTCCATTTCACTTCCGAGGTAGCCCTCCTAAGTGGGACATAATGCTTTCTTTCATGCTTCTTTCTAAATTTTCAGGCAAGCCCAAATGCCTACATCACTTAGTTATTGTCACAAATGGAGCATAAAATACACCTTCCACCCCCAACTCTTCACTATGTAATATTCCACTGCACACTGTCCTGAATCCCATCATCAGGTGTTAAATAATTAGGGTGCTGATCTACACACTGCAAAGGGCAAACCTAGCACTTCTGTTAACATTTTCCTCAAGGGTTTTGAGTTCACGGACAAAGACGAGCAGGTGGAGGGAGAAGGCAGACTGTAGGAGAAAAAACCCAAGATCCCCAGTGGGAACCTGGCAAATGGCACGTGTTCCCCAGCATCTGGTCATTCTTCACACAGATTCTCCTCTGGACTCACTCTGGACTCCCATGGCAATGAGTTCAGGAGGGGCCTGCAGTAACCATTGTTTTCCTGGCTCAACATTCATTTACCCCTCTGGGTCTGGAGGCAGGTGTCTTCCCGAGGGCCGGGCAGCGAAGCTGTGATGTCATGACGTAGGGCGGTCCCCGGAACTCGCCCCACCTCGCGCAGCTGCAGTAGAGAACCCAGCCCGGAAGCCACCTTCGCCAAAGAAGGCGTCGCCGCCAATGCTCTTCTGCCAGGTCGCGGTTTGCTGCCCACCGCCCTGACCCGACCAGAGCCCAATGGACTCTGCGTGAGCCATGGCTCGGGCCCTCAGGGGGTGAGGTGGGCGCTGTCGGGAGGCAACGGGAGGGAGGCCTATGCCGACCACTCCCATCGGGCACTCATCCTTGCGTCAGGGTTCTGCCCCCAGTGGTGGAGATCCCCGCAGAAGCTGCTGCACTGTGAAGGAGGAGGTGGGTGCTGGGCGTTCTTTCGGGAGGGCACAGCTTCCTTGGGTGGGGGCACGGAGGGTCCTGGAGGGGTGACACCTGGGGGCGGGTTGGGCCACATTAGAGGTGGGCTCAGCTGGGGTGGCTTGTGCTTCCTCAGGGCTGGAGGTGTGGCCCATGGGGTTGCGGGGTGTGGGGCTTGAGGAATGGGGAGCCGCTGGAGTCTATGCTGTGTGCAGGGGTGTGAG
>PVKS010050953.1:0-11346 GCA_004027875.1 Aplodontia rufa | reverse complement strand
TTCTCTTAGTTCTCACCCACCTAGATGGTAGCCCCAAAGGTAGTGACAGCTTCTCCCTGAATCCAAGGAAGCAAATATACAGAAAAGTATGTGTCCCCAGCCACCAAGAAGCAATCGGTGATCTAGAGTGTTGTGATGGTTGTTACCAAGCTACCAGAGTGTAGCAGATACAAGTGTACTAGCTTCAGTGTGCAAAAAAAACCTCTTCTTTTTAATTTGTTTAAGATGAACTGTTAGCCCCAGTTCTTTAGGGCCAAAAGGAACTGCAAATTCACGTTATCCTGGGGTATCGCTCTCTCTGCCTGGAAAGGATCATATGAACGGCCTGGGGCCCACGCTGGTCATTGCTTGCTGGTGTTCTCTGGCGTTATCAGTGTCCTACTACTCTTTACCCCATGAGTGCTTCAGGCAGGAAGACCCTTGCTGTGTACCGCATTTAGGCTGTGAGCTTCTGCTGCAGCTGAAGTCCCATTCAAGGTTGCCCATGGAGTGCTGGGTATAAGGACCCTGTTATCCTTACTTCCTGCCTCAGTGGGGGAGTCCTGCTGGGTCCTGCCTCTGGGACATCTTTAGAGTCTCTCCAGTGAGCTGGGGCTTGGAAGGCAAACATCCCTGAGGCAACAGGCAAACAATGACCAGGCCACTTGAGAAAACTGGAAGACCAGATCAATGTCGTTAAATGTATCAGATGTGACCATATTGCCTTGCCATGGGGAGATATCAATTAAAGGCAACCTAAGTCCTAACAAGTAAGCACTAACAGTCCAGTGTGGTAGCCATTAGGCTACGGCTGTTTACATTTCAGATCATTTAAATTGCTTTGTTTCAGCCAGCTTTTTCACTGCTACAACCAAAAGACCTGACAAGAACAATTTTAGAGAAGGAAAAGTTTATTTGGGGGCTTATGGTTTCAGAAATCTCAGTCCATAGCTGGTGGACTCCATTGTTCTGGGCCAATGACATCTGAGGCAGGATGTCATGGCAGAAGAGTGTGGAGGAGGAAAGCAGCTCAGAACTGGCACCAGGAAGCAGAGTGAGAGCTCCACTCAACAAGGACGAGATACCCCAAAGGCACACCCCCAAAGACGGACCTCCTCCAGCCACCTACCTGCCTGCAGTCCACCCAGCTGATCCCTAACAGGGAACTAAAGCACTGATGAGGTTAAGGCTCATAACCCGATCATTTCACCTCTAACCTTTCTTGAATTGTCTCACATACGGGCTTTTGGGAGACTCCTCGCATCCAAACCATAACATGCATAAAATTAAAAATTGGTTTCCTCGGTTGGTCACATTTTAAGTTCTCGGTTGCCATATGTGACCAATGACCACCTCATGGGACAGCACAGATGGAGGAGGAGCTCTAGTGGACAGCGCTTGTCTGTCCTGGTCTGTATGCAATTGAAGGTGAACCTGCCAGTCTTCCTTATTTCATAACTCAGCTTGGCCCCAGCTGTTTAGAAAGTAAAATGATGTGAATAAAAACCAGTGGGAGGTGGTGACTCCAGCAAGTCACTCTAATCCTCCGAGATCAGTTCCTGGGTAGGTAGGTGCGGTGGGGCCTCGCCCAATCCTCTTTCATGTGGTCGCAGGCATCCCTGGGGCCCTTGGACGATCCATTAGGTCTGCAAATCCCTGTTCCTTTAAAGAAGGTTTGGGGCTTAGCTCATGGAGAGAGGAATCTTAGGCTTAATGCGAGCACATAGAGGATATTTTCTGTTAACAGCTTTATTTCCCTTGGGGGAAGTGCTGAGAAGGTGGGTGTGGGACGAGCCATGGCTGAGTAGCTGCTTTTCACTGTGATGTGCTTGTTTAGCTGCCAGCACACATCTGTCCCCGGGCAAGGCTGTCCCAGGGAAGCAGTGATCCTGGGTGCAGATTGAGAGAAGCCCCCACGCTTCTGTCCTAGTGACCCCGCTGCCCCTGCTTCATCTGTACTCTTTCAGTGTCTGCCTGTGAGATGTCTGCCGGCAGCTAGCGTTCCACCTGGGACCGCGCTTCCTTTCCCTCGGCCTTTTCACCCTCAAAAATTGTTCCCTTCTATTAATTTCAGCCCTCCATAACATTCTCTGTGAGGCAAAATGGAAACGAAGAGAAAACTGGGAGTTTGAGGTACAGGTTGCTGGGTTTGGCTTGAGGAAAGTCGGAGCGTGTGGAACTGTGCCAAGGTCCTTTGCTGAAGCCAAAGCCTGCGGTTTCTGTACCAGCTCTGCTGCAGTCGTTCCTTCGGTCCCTGCCCACCACAAGAGTGTTGCCTCCTCACTTTCTTCAAGGTTTTTCTTGTTCTTCCTGTGTGGCTGCTCAGATGCATTCCTGTCTTTACTTGCTTTAAGAGGTCTTTTGGAAATTGCCCTGGGTAGCTTAAGAGCAGTTGGAGCAGCGGGGTATGGTTAGTCCCAAGGTGCCTGGTGGCCTTGCTAAGCCCTGTTCTTCCTTAGCCTGCTGAGTCTTTGCCGAAGTTGAGTTTGAGTTTGGCCCAACATGTTTGGGAAGTGATCTGACTTCAGTAATCCTGAGCCTCATAGCCCTCAGGGAATGTGGTCACTACCAGAGGGGACATGTGTGGAAGATTTCAGATACATGGAAAAGTGCTTCCGATGCTCAGAACACTTTAGGTGATTTGCACCTTCTAGCTAAGCATTGACAATTGCAAGACTTATTGTCCTTTTCTGTACCCCCCTTAAAGGGCAAAGTTTGACATTGGGATTACCTGAAGACATTTACATATATAGAGTGTGAGTGGAGGGGTGGAGGGGGATGGAGCACCGATTAAAGTAATCACATACAGGGTTTAAAAAAAAACTATAAATACAAAGATTGAAGACTTAAGGGATGGGTTGGTTGTTTGCTTTTGTTCTGTGTGACTTGGGTGGTGTTTTGAGCAGGCAGTGTCATTGCCCCTGGAGGAGAGGGCTTTAAAGTTGCAGCACTCATGGTGTGTAGACAGTTTAGGTTTTTCTATTTTGAAAACTGTCTCAAGTCAGACTCTGCATTCTACATAGGATCAGGGACTCGGTTCATCCTTGGAAGGGCACAGTGAGGACAACTGCTCAACAGAGTCAAGGAGGCCCTGTTTGTCCTCCAATTTTGAGATTGGCCTTCTTTTCTGCCTTCTCCCCATTCCCTTCCTCCGTCTGTCCCTCTTTTTCCCTGATTACCTGTGGCCAGGAGAGTCTTGCCTTTACATCTTATTTGTTCTTGCTTAGATTCTCGACCCTTGGATATGGTGCCTCTGCTCAGGTCACAGTGAGAATGCTTTCAGTTTGCGGTGGCTTTCACCTGCAAGGGCTGTGAATCAGAAGCTGGAAGCCAGTCCTCAAATGAGGCGGCAGTTTACAGTCACCTGAGTATCACTTTGAACTCTGGAAACCCAGGTCCTACCTACCCCATACGTTCAAAGATCCCCAAGTGATTCTAATGTGCAGAAAGGTTTGAGAAATCCTGTAAGGAAGGAGGATGAGCCTTTCACAAAGCAGGCGGCTGCTTTCACAAAGCAGGTGAATCTCCAAAGCAATGCAAGTGCTGTAGAAAAGTCCCGTCAGCCCACTCTCCTAGCGGCCTTGGCAAGCCAGTTACCTACTGTGAAGCTCTTTCTCCTCTGTAAAATGGGGTAATGAGAATGATACCTGTCTTGCAGGGTTTTCTTGAAGGACTAAAAAGATGATGTGTGCCAGTCTTTGAATTGTACAGTGCTATATAAATGTTCCTTGTTTTTACTGGAAGTTATCCTTTTATTAAAAGATACCCATTTTCTAGTTGGCCTGGCAGGGTAGTGGGGGTAGCTATTGTGGCATTAATTTTGTCATTGCCAGCCGTGAAACTGATGGCTATTTAGGATAGTTATTTCATCTGTTTGGTAAAGGAGACGTGCTCGCAATAGCTTTCAAAGGAACTCAGCAGCTAGAGCCCCAGAGGCCCATTGTCCCCAGTGTTCAGGGAGTGTCCCCTGGCTTCTTGGTGACTGATCTTCTCTAAGAATATAGGGGACCTTGCTGAGGAAGAAGTGATCAGTAACCCTGGGCTTCTGCGCCTGCCTTCATCTTCAGACGTCTTGTTCAGTTTGATTTCATTTATGTCAATGTGAATGAAATGTGATAGAGTCGCCCCCAGAAAGACTGTCACTGAGGGGCCCCCAAGGAAGGGCAAAGGGTCATCCTAACCAGCAGGACTCACTTAGTCATTTTGTCGGTGTGACTGTGGTAAACATTGTCATAGTTCTTTTGGGTGCACACGAAAGCATTTTTTCCCCTTTGACTTATACTCCTCAGGGATTTGAAGTTGGATGGAGGGAGGCCATCAGCAGGCACCATGAGCTTGAAGGAGATCATTGGTCTTGAAGGTGTGGAGCTGGGTGCTGATGGAAAGGTAAGTCTGACTTTCAGTCACCAAGTTTGTGCCAAAATCACAAAGGTCAGGAAGCAGAGGCAGTAAGATTGGGAACCTTACTTGTGATGGGGGAGAAGCAAGCTCTGGGGCAGATTCCTGGGCATGGGATACCAGCCCACCCCAGCCCTGCCAGTGTGCAAATGGGAACCCACCAAGCCAGTGACTCATTAGCAGTGTGGCGGGAGTTCCCAGGGTATGTGTGTGTCTCTGTAAATACTGTTTACAACTAAATGTGTAATACTAACAAGTACCTCACCCATTCTTGTGACCACACACACATCATCACACGTGTGTGCACATTCCAGGATGGAGTGGCAGTTTGAACATCCATTAACTGGTGGTGTATACAAGCAGCATTCCAGCTACTCAAAGTTTTTGGCTTCTTATGGACCCAAGGAGCCAAGAATCCCTCGGCCTTTAATGGCAACCACCAAGCTGGGTTGAAGTCTAAGGAGTAAAAGTTGAAAATGAGCTTGACCTGCATATACTAGGTAGACGCCCTCCCAAAGCCTATGTTTCTTTCTGGAAATTATCCCAGCGTAGTTTGCCTACAGATGAGGCTGCTGGGGCAGTGATTGACCTTTGCCCTCTACACCCCCAAGGTAATTGGTCACTTCTCTGCCTGAATGACATCACCCCTGAGTTCAAGGTGTAGGTGGGGGGTACATGCAAGGCATTTACTCCAGCTTTATTCCTAAAGGGTCAATGCTCACATAGGAAGGAGGGAGGGAGGGATAGAGCCAAGCATCATAAATAGCACCTGCCAGAGAAGCATAATAGGAGACTCTTGTAGCCTGACGTGTTCTGGAATTCTGCCTTAGTAGATTATAAAAAGTAATACAGTCTGTGCCTCATGTGTACAGAGCTCCACATGTTCTGAGATCATACCATGTTGTCCAACATGCTAATGCTTCTGCCATGAAACAATAATCATACTAAGAGGGATCGATTAGAATTATACATCACCTCAAGTCCATTCACCCCAGTTTTGGTGCAAACTTGGCATTTGTGAGTGCCAAAAAATCTTTTCATTTTTCAGCTCTCACTGCATTTTAGAATTGAAGATTTTTAAAAACAGGCCTAAACTTGGGGTAGCAACGTAGGTTGGTGAGAATGAAAATCTTGCATCAACTGGGAATAATCACTAGGTTTTTTGTTGTTTGTTTGTTTACCTTTTAGACAGTTTCTTATACCCAATTTCTGTTACCCACAAATGCCTTCGGAGCCCGGAGAAATACCATAGACTCCACTTCCTCCTTCTCCCAGTTCCGCAACCTGAGCCACCGCAGCCTCTCCATAGGCCGGGCCAGTAGCACCCAAGGGAGCCTTGACACAGGTAACCTTACCCAGCTGGTCTGGGTAGTTCATGGCGAGAGGTGCCTCAGTTTACCATGTGCTTTGTGTTCCCTCTGTGCACTCTGGAGGACAGGTACCCAGAGATGAGTTGACTTTAGGGGAAACTTGATCTCAGGCCATGGAGACCCACCACCAGGTGGCAGGTGGTCTTATCTCTAATTAAATGCCTCACTTGCTGATCTTGTAGAGTCCTAACTACATGGAGAGATGCCAAGGCCATGTGCATCATGCAGAGATGGTCAGATTTCCCAGCTTCTCTGGACCACTCATTCACCTTTCACCTGGTTATGTCCTATATTGTCATAGTGTTAAATGTGGGCATTTTTTTTCTTTTTTCCCCCTTGTGTTCTTTAAATTATTATTATCCAAATAACTGGACCCTGAGGTATAGGATCAGGGTGAGAATTTCCTCTGTGGTCATCATGGTGAGTAAGGTTGTCCGCTAAAGGAAGGTTTGCATACCCCAGCTCTATCCACACATACCATTGTAAGAATTGGCATGAGGTTGCGAGAAATTCTAGGTGAATGTGCAATTCCCTAGGTCAGCCCAGCCTCTGTCCTAATGTCCCAGCCATCTGTGGTCATTTAGAGCTGTGTACATGTTGGATGCTCTGGTTTGAGTTAATCCACACACTGTAGCCTGCCCAGATCATTCACCCCCAATCGTGCCTCCCAGATGGCATGACCCGAGTCTTCCAATATGCTCTGCAAGTCTAGAAAATGAGCCTTCGCAGGGCCACACTCTAACCTGCAAGGGCTCTCTGCATCTTATGTCCTGTGTAAAGTTTTATACTCTTCTGGGTCAGGGAGATTAACATGTAATCTAAGATGGGGGGAAAAATGTCAGGATGGTAAGAATTTGCTGAACCCTTTGGGAAGGGGACCCACTTCATCACCATGCAGGCTTCTGCTAAAAGAGATGTGACACTGAGCCAAATGCCCTGGAACCAAACTGTCTTCAATAACTGTCCTTGGCATTCTCCCAGCTGCCTCTGCCTCAGTGAGTACAGGGCCCCTAATTGTCATTTTGCATGTGATCTTTAGGTAGTGACCTGGGAGAATTTATGGACTATGACCCAAATCTCTTGGATGACCCCCAGTGGCCTTGTGGCAAGCACAAGCGAGTTCTGATCTTTCCTTCGTACATGGTGAGTAGCCTTGGATGGGTAGATGGTTTCCCTGTCCCCACAGCCACCTGGACTGGCTTGGAGGTGACTTGCTTGCACGCACAGACTAGAATTGGGGGCTTTTTCAAAGATTGCTATGCCTGGGGCATCTCCTTGACGAGCTTGCTTAGTTGAGGTTCTTACAGAAGAACCAGCACCTGCCTGGTATCCAGAATCCGGTCACGTGGCCTGCAAATGCCACTTTAAGGAGGTTGGGTTGCCAGTGTCTGGGAAAGCCACCAACTCGGTTTGGGCTCCTTCACCTCTGAAGTAGCATGTCCCAGCTTACACATCCATACGCCCCTTTAGGGGAGGAGCCAGCCCATCCCTGGAAGCGCCAAGTTCAAGTCCGGCTCTGTTTGGATTGCCTTGGTGACTGCAGGCTTCCATGTGCACTCGACTGGCACCAGGTTGGGGATGACGGAATTATCTCTCGGGAAAGTGAAAGTAGGGCACTGTGGGTGTGAGATGCAAACGCTTTCCTTGCTGTTTTTGTTTCACCGACTCTTCCTGTTTTTCCCTTTGTGTAATTTTGATTTCTGCTTTTGGTTAACCACCTTTCCCACCACTGAGGGCTGCTGCCAGAGGGGGAACTCTTTCAGGGTCCTGTGTATTTTCTTTGGGCAAACCTGCCCTGATTCCAAGGCAGCCAGAGTCCCCACTGCTGTGGGAGGAGGGGAGAGCCAAACTTGGGGGAAACTGACTGACCAGGCCTGCCCTATGCAGCACAAAGAGCAAGGGCACCAATCCAGAGTGCCCCACCTCTCCCTGCCTTCCACATCTTGGTCAGGACGTGGGGCAGGCACAGCTCGGCACTTGCTTCTGTGGTTCCCTCCCTCCTGTGCTGTTCTCAGGATCCTTGCCTCAGCATCCAGTGTCACAAGGGTCCTTGTTCTAGGCCTTCTTATCTGGAGATGCCAGACCAAACCAACCCCACGTACTCAAAGGACATCCAGGTCCAGTCTTGGAGCTTAGAGTTTTCAGCCATTGTCAGAGGAACACCCAGGAGATGGGCCAGCGCTTGCCAGTTACCTTCAGCACATCTCCCCTTGCATTCAGCACCGCTGCAGAGGCCACTCCTTTGGGCCACGTTGAGTCGGAATGGATTGCCAAAGGCATTTAGTTTAAAATGACCCTTGCTCCTTGGCCTCCACACTCAGCTTCCCAGAGGCTAGCACATAACAAGTGTGCAATAAGTGAGCAGAGCCATTGCCCTGGCATTAAGGAGGGAGCAACAGAAAAGTCGTCATTCATATAAGAGGGCTTCCTTTTGTGGTTCACTGCTTTATTAAAGTTCACTTTATTTATTAAGTAACTTGGGCAGGAAACCATGACCCGGAGTCCAAGTGAGGGTCACAGTTGACAGGCAGGAAATGGGTGCTCAGGCTGCAACTCCTGGCTCGGGGCTCTGTTCACTTTGCCGGGTCAATGTCCAAACGCTTGTCACTGGGCTGTCAGCGGTGGACTGCTGACCCAAGGGCAGGATGTGGAGATGGTTCTTTGGGCCAGCAGTTTAACAGGTATCTAGGTGATCAAGAAAGTTTGAAGTGTACTATTTTTTGACTGACATTGAGGTCTGGCAGGGAGCTTTCTTATGGACATGTCATGATTACATCGACCTCCCCTTTGACAAGCCTGCTGTGCAGACAGTGCCAGATCCAGTCCTTTTTTTTTTTTTTAGCTTTAAATTTTACTCTGAGCTTTACCCTGGGCTTAGTATATGTGTATGCACACTCACGTGTACAGGGATATTTTTTACTCTTTGGACAGTTTGTTAGATGACTTGTCAAGTCAACATATATGTCCTCGCTCCTCACTTTGTTCCCAAATAGATCATTTTACATTTCCTCTTATTGGCTCTGCAGTTTGTGCTTCTTGTTTTAGAGAATGCAGTTGCACCTGAGCTGCATTTTACTAGTCAGCTCTGTGAGATCTCTTTGTCCCTTCTTTTGGCCATAGATATTGGTACTTTTTTAAAAGAGGGAATCAACTTTATTTAGTTTTTCATGTGGCTTTGGTTGCTCTGACACTTTGTTGTGTATGTAGTGCTGGAGTTCGAACCAGCGTTCTTGTGCATGCAAGGCAAGCACCATAACTGCTGAGCTACTGCTCCAGCCCCGAGATATTGGTACTTGGATCACATATGGGAAATCCACTTTTTGGTGTTATCAGATTAGCTTTTGTTTGTTTTTGTATTTTTTGGCAGTGCTGGGGCCTTGCACATGCGAGGCAAGTGCTCTACCACCGAGCTGCAGCCCCGGGCCATTTTAAATTTTATTTTGAGTTTCCCAGACTGGCCTTGAACTTGAGATCCTCCTGCCTCAGCCTCTTGAGTAGCTGGGATTAGAAGTCTGCACCCCCACGCCCGGCTCTCCTCCTCTAGGTTGATGACAGTACGTGTTACAAAGAGCCTCAACCCAGGTTCCCGGACACACCCTTCCTAGAAGCAGGAATGGATTACAGGGCCCTTTCTTCAGCATTTACACTGAACTTGTAGGAACAAGAGTGCAAGGGGTTTTTGTGTTTGTGTGTTTGCTTTATTTCTGTGGGATGGGTGACAGGGATAGAATTTACACATTCAGCCGGTTCGTTGGGACCCTTCTAGTGCTAGACTGGGTATTTTCATATCCAGCAGAGCACTAACCAGCCACCATCCCCATTCTCATCGACTTTTAGTGGGGAAGTCAGACTCTAAATGGATGGACAGATCGCTGCAAGGAGCCCTCTTGGAAAGGCACTAGGAGGTGCCAGGGATGGTGAACTGCTCTTGTGGGAAAATTCTGAAGTGTCAGAGACGTTGACTTTGTATAAAACTGCCCTTCCTACTGTATACATACACCACACGTGTGCATGCAGGGAGGTCAAGGCCACAGAGTTATGATCCCAACAGACCCTCCTCAGTGCAGCCCTGGGCTCAAGAAGGTATCTGCAAAGGCTAGTGACTCCCGGTGTGGGCAAGAGCTTGAGGGTATTAGTTTGAGCCAGGTTGCTGAAAGCCCTCTTGGAGAGTCTAGGTGCATTTGGCCCCTAGCTGGGAAACTCTGACTGGACAGATCCTTCTTGGTTCTGCTTTTCCCTTGTTGTTGGCTAGACACGCCAGCAGGCAAGGACCAGGCCTGAGAGGCTAGCTCTGACCCGCTCTCCCCAGGGCTTCTGCTGCCACCTCTCCTTGATGATGGGAACAGGCTCTGGGGACCACTCAGCCTCAAGGTCCTGTTGCCTTGTCTTGGATTTTTTTGGGGCCCCGAGGGCTGTTGTCCAGTGTTTGGGGAATATCCTATTCTTGTGGAATTTCAGACACTCGGATGTCCATGTGGCCTCTGCAGAATCAAGCAACCCTCAAAGTGATGGTGATTTGATCCTTTTACCCTTCAAAACTCTGTAGCAGCTCTATAAAGCATAATTTGCACACAGCCAAAGGCACCGTTTTAAGTGTACAGTCCCATGAATTCTGTCACCACTCCTCTGTTCCAGACAGGACACTTCTGTCCCCTTAGAAAGTGCCTTTCTCCCACCCTGCCCTGTGTATCCCCTCCTAAGACAACTGCTGATCTGACTTGCATCGTATTTAGTTGTCCTGTGCAGGAACTCTGTGTAAAAGCGATTGTGTGCTATTACAGATTTTTTCTTTCTTAGGGTGGGATCCATCTGCTTTTTCACCACTTAATATCTGTGAGATTCGCCCAGGTGTTGGGAATCAGTGGTTTGGTTGTGTTGGATGCACAATTGTCTGTTCCTGTGTTGGTAGACGTTTTGGTGGTCTCCAGGGTGGGATCTTGCACACACCTTTTCATGGGCATATGTTTTCATTTTTCTTGGGTAAATACCTAGGGGAGATATTTGAGTCATATGGCATTAACCAACCAGGACGTACTCAAATGCGAATTTCATTGGCTTTTGCTCTAAGTGTAATGTTAAAAAGGCTCCTCATTACCACAGTTAGGGTGAGCCTTAGCGTTGGAGGGCTTTGGAGGTGAAGCCCTTTTACAGAGTGGAAGAGGCACCCTTTTAAAAGTGGTCTTGCACTTGTAGTTAACACTTATTTTAAAACTTGGACCCATGCAATCACTCCTTCTGTGATCCATTGTGAAAGAGGAAAAGTGAGATTATGAACTTTAAAATATATATATATATATATATATATATATATCCCTGGGTCAGGCATGCAGACTGAATTTCAGTCATCGCTGTGGTCTGGACTTCGGGCTTCTAGAAGGTGACCACAGGACATGAAAGGACGTGGAGCCGTCTGGCTGCATGCAGGTTCTTGTAGAGCATTAGTTAATGTGTGTGGCCCAGGAGGGCGGGAGGGAGGCCTTGAGTCAGAACCGGATGCCTCTGGCCCCCACACGGCCTGCTATATAATTAGAGTTTCACTAGAGAGTTGTTATTTATCATTAGAACCTGGCAGCTCACTTGGGTAGTGGTTTTTCGTTGT
>PVKS010050952.1:0-11337 GCA_004027875.1 Aplodontia rufa | reverse complement strand
AAAAAAAAAAAAAAAAGTTGAGGGATGAATTCCCAGTAACTGGTTCACTGAAGTATTGACTCTCAAAGATGAGGTAGGGGTTCGCACAGGGTTTAATGGGTTGATAAAAAGAATACAATACATCAAAATGGAATAGTGAGATTGAGAGGCCTACTCTACAAATGACCTTAGATACACATACAATCCCACAACAAAGATAAATGTCACTAGTCTAAAGGAAAATGAAAGAAATAATAAGACATGCCCAAAGATCTCTGAACTGTTTATTTACCAATATTTCCCAATGCTTTACATATTAATCTCTGAACATGCAACTCCATTATAGCCACACATTCTCCCCAAAATGCTGCCTAAAACATTACAAACACTCAAACACACTAGCTGCATTTTTTCTTTACATTTCCGACTCCTAAATTTATCTTATCTTCCATCACCAAAAAAAAAAAAAAAAATTTGCACCAAGAACCTTAACACTAACACTCTATCACCTCAACTCTCACTGTTCCTTTCCCATTTTTCCTGTTATTCTCCTCTTAATAATTTCATATCACTGGATATTCCTCTTTAAAAAAAAACCTAGCTCCTTCCCACTTCTACACATATACAAATACTGTTTCATCCCCCATACCTGGCTCTGCCTGGAGCAAATTAGAAAGCTCCAAGATTATACCACTTTGTACATGCTATTCTGTTGCACTTTTCAAGCTTTTTTCCTTTTACACATTTTTAAATAGATGTTTTACTTTCAAGAGCAGCTTTAGGTTCAAAACACTTTTTTATTTGCGTTTCTAGTTGTTCAGAAGATTTATGAACATTTGGAAGAACCGTCTTTTTCTTCCTAAGGAACTGAAGTGCTAGTACCTGGCACACATAAAAGGGGCTTTTAGCAAATGTAAAAATAAATTATATAGTCTGGGAATACAGCCCAGTGACACAGCATTTACCTAGCACACACAAGGCCAAGGTTCCATCCCCAAGTCCACAAAAGGAAAAGAAATTGTGTGTGTGTGTGTGTGAACATATTCATATATATCACAGCTTTAAATATTAATTAATAAGGGAAAAACAAATGACTAATTCATTAGTTAAGTTTATTTTTGATACTATTATAAATGGGATAATCTCATTTCTAACTAAGTAACACAAACACTAATTTTACAATTTACCTTGTAATTGACTGAAAATTTTCTTACTTGAAATCTATAAAATGTTTCAGCTATAAAAGGAATTGAGATTATGGCAAGCTCCACTTTGGTGCCAATCTGGAAAATACTGCCTCTTGGCCAAAAATAAGCTGGGTTTTACAAATCCAACTAGGGTAGGTATACTATCTGAAAAGGAAGAAAATTCTAAAACAATTAGATCCAAATGAGAGGCTGGATGAGAGATTGGAGACAAAAGTCAACACCCCCCCCCAAAAAAAACCAAATCTAAAAAACAGGAAGAACATTATAAATGAGAAACGGAGCCAAGAGAAAAATCTGACATGAAATACAAGATCAAGACCAAAGCTGAAGGACTTGCAGGACTTTAATATGTGAATTTATGATAGAGTCAAGACACTCATTCAAATTTCTATTATTATTCCAAATATATCAAGAACTATGCTCTCTATACACCATACAACTGATCAGAAATAAATGTTATCGGGCTGAAGCTGTGGCTCAGAGGTTTCAGCGCTTGCCTGGCAAGCACGAGGACCTGGGTTCAAACCCCAGTACCACGTACACAACTAAGTGTTGGAGCAACTAAGGCCATGTGAAAAATTAAATAAAGTTGTTCCTCTCTTTCTCTGTCTCTCTCACTGTCCCTCTCTCTTTAAAAAAAAAAAGAAAAAAGAAAAAGAAATAAATGTTATCGACTGACTGGATGATCTAAATTTAAAGAGCACTAAACATGTTATCAGCCTTTAAAATAGCTAACAACTAAGAATAAAACTGAAGGAAATTAACTTGTCTTATACTAAATTGCCTTGCACTGAACATGAAAAAAATATTTGCAAACAAAAATTTCACAGACCTATCAAAATTATAAGAATTTATATTTCCAAGTAAGTGCTTTATAAGAAAAATGGGGGACAGGAGAGGTGGCTCACCAGGACAGCATTTATCTGGCTTGTGCAAGGACACATGTTCAATCCCCAGCAACACACACACAACTAAGTGGAGAAAAAACAAAAACCAGAAGAAAAATGTGTTGTGATTTTAAAAAATTAATTTTCCTCAAATTTAAACACCACCAACACCACTAACCTTTCCCCCAGAAAAATTACATCCTTTTAAAATATTTTACCAATGGATCTACCAGATTAACAATTATCTGGCAACTAACAATTTCATTAAGAAAATCTTATCAAATGTAGTCACTATACAAAGGGAACAATAAAAATATTCTGAATATGTTCTTGGCTAAAGCAAATAAATATCTACTGTTAAAGGGATTCTGAAAAAATAAATAACATGAGAAAATGTATTTTTTTTTTTTAAAGAAAGAGGGACAGTGGGAGAGAGGAGGAGAAAGAATCAATTTTATTTAGTTTTTCATGTGGTCTCTGCTGCTCCAAGACTCCACCATGTACGTGGGTGCTGGGGTTTGAACTCGCATACTTGCACATGCCAGGCAAGCACCATAACCTCTGAGCCACTGCTCCAGCCGGAGAAAATGTATTCTTAAAATTCAACCTCAAAAGAAAATTTCTAATCAAAATGTGATTTTCATATACAAAATTTCAAAAGTGTATAATATCCACCACCATCATCTTACCACAACCCTAAGGGGAAAAAAAATACAAAATTTAACAGGGCTAAGAACAGCGAGAATTTTAACTCTCAAATTATTAAATAAGATTTTCTCTTTATATGCTTTTATGATTATAAAACTATAACTCCTAATTAAAAGTTTATAATTTATAGCTTAAGTTTAAAAAAGTTTAACATCCTTTCTACACAATCACTACCTTCCATCTTCAATTAACTCAGTTTGTACAAGATTAATTTGAAAAAATGGCTCTATAATATTAAGTCACCTTCCGAAACAAGAACAATGTAATAAACCTCTCTCAATCCAGAGAATGCATATTTGCATTCTCTGGACTAGGGATGAGTGTGCAGTCTCCAGGAGGCGTACTAAAATAATTTTCTATGTGCTGTAGTAGTCTCAGAAGGATAAGAGAGAGGGGACAACCATTAAAAACCATCTTTTCTTGGCCCCTTCCATCACATACATTACCACTGGAATATAAAATTTACTAAATGCCAAAAGAATGGCAATGATGTTATTGCAAAATGTTTAAAATATGACAACTAATCTTAAGGAACTTATAACTCACTAAGACAGAAAAAATAGTCTATAACAGGTAGACCAAAATTTTGTAAAGAATGAAAAATGTACCTATTAAGTTTGACAACACACTAGAAGAACAAACTCTTTAGGAACATGATCTGAAAGAAATGAGTTATTAAATACTACACCTAAATGAACTTTTAAAAACAAGTTCCAGGGGCTGGAGCGGTTGCTCAGCAGTCACAGAGCTTGCCAGGCATGCGCAGGACGCGAGTTCAAACCCCAGCACCACATATACAATGAAGTGTCAAAAGAAAAAAAGCCGCACAAAAAACTAAATAAAATTGATTCATTCTCTCTCTCTCTCTTTGTCCCTCTTTCTTAAAAAAAAAAAAAAAAAAGTTTCAAACCAGAAGAAAGATATAAAGTCACTGTTTTATTTAGGAAGCTCTCCTTTAAATACAAATTGTGAACATTACTCACTAAATAATAATTAAAGTATGTAATTTTGTGTTGTTATTTTAAATCTAGAAAGTTATGCTTTAGTTCTCAAAACTATTCCACCATCAAGCAATATTTTATCTTAAAATCTGGAAAATCTTACAGCTATAATTAGAAAAATCTGAACTATAATGGACTCTAACCAGTAAAAAGAAGAACCTATATAATGAATAATTGAATAAAAAAATAAATGAGGGAAAAGGGAAAGCTCTTCCTCACTACAGAATTAAAAAAAAAATAGAAGGAATGATAGAAATAGGAAAATCATCATTGGACATACAACAATAACTTTCAGGTGGGGGATTATTAATGGACACTAAAACTGAGGAGCAAATACATGCATAATAAAAGTATCTCACCACAATATACTAATTATAAAAGGTAAAATAAATAATGTTATGGCAAGGAAACCAAGAAAACTCCTCCTTAACCAACTGACAACAGTTAACAGTACTAATAATGATACACAGGGTATCCTAAAATGATAAAGAAGGGCACAACTTCATTTCTGTGGTATTCTTGACAAAAAACACCACCTTCACTGAATCATAAACATAATCAGATAAGCCCACACTAAGAACATTCTACGAATACTGGCCAGAATTTTTCAAACTTGTCAAGGTCATAAACCCTTAGAAAGGCTGAGGAACTGTCCCAGGTTAGAGGACAAACATGACAATTAAATACAATGTGATCCTACACTGGATCCTGAACCAGAAAAAAGAAGATTAATAAAGGTGAATTATTAGAAGTGAAATTTGAATAAGGTTTGCATATTAAAGTTATCAGGTCAGTCAATGCTCAGGTTTTAATGGAGGAGGCAATGTCCACCAAGCTTCTGTCTGACAAAGTCCAGACTTGGGGAAGGTCCTGACAAAACTGGCATTCCAGGAGATTGTCAAAACCATCCCTTCTAGGAATTGGCTATGTTCTAGTGATTATATGTATTATGAATTTACTTAAACTGGAAGCTTTCTAATTGTTTTAAGAATTGCATTACTCAAACAACTGCTGCGGATCATTGAGAAGGGTACTGGTAATAACATATATAGAAATCATGGAAAATAAAGCTATACTGTAAAATAAAATTGGATATAGAAAGCAAAATAATTAGAACTAAGGAACAAAGAAACTAATATGTGAAACATCTACAGAAAGACATGTTTACCTTTCCTGTTCTTGCAGAGGTTGAGTTTTAACTCTTTAGCAGTAATTAAGACACCTTAGCCTTTCTTGTCTTTGTAGAAGTTAGGTTTTAACCTCTTAGTCCATAGATCAGGAGGCACAAATATTTTATAGAATTAACATTTATAGGACCTACAATAATTATAATATATCTAGTAAGATCACAATGACAAAATAGTTTTAGGTCAGCAGTTATAGAGTATATGGGTATTAATAGCCTATAACAGATTAGCTAATTAAGTAACCTCTGGATAAATATAGGGAAATGGAGTTTGGGGAAGTATTTAGAATGGTATTATCCTTTTGGAAAATAAGGCTTCTCTGTGCAGTACATGAAACAGTCTATGAGAATTTGACCATGACTTTATGATAAATGGACCATTTTTTTTGTCTGGTGCTCTGAAGCAGTGTGAACCAAATAGTTACATTTGGTCCCTAGCTAATAAAAAACTTTTCACTTATGCTAAGATAGGGCTTTTAGATTAACGTAGCACAGAAAACTTCAAACTCTTCACAGAAAACTTCAAACTCTTCTCAAGGGAGGCAACAGTTTGAAGAAGTCTCTGAAGGAAAAAGGCAACAGTTTATACCAATTAGTTACGTATGGTCTATGTGGTGGGAAGGTCAAAGACATAAATTTGTACTAATGGTTGATACTTTTAAGTTTACTGGGAAACTAAAAAGAGAAATGTATAATGAAGCAGATAATGAAAGTCTTGTTTGTGCACCTGTATAAAAAAGTTCAACAATAAAGAATGAATGGCATTTTGCTCAAGCAGGAAAATGTGTCTGCTTGCAACTTGTCCCGGAGGTTCCAGCCGTTCCTCCGCACTGACTCCACTCCTCCTTCGGGGACCCAAGTCCAGCTGGGGCTGGCCCCCAGCATTTTAAGAACAGTACTGTGGTTATTATAAGATACTGGCATTTACAGCAGAAAGATAACAGAAAAATCTCCGTGCTATTTTTTTCTACTTTATTTTAAAAAGTAATTTTTAAAGGGAGCCAGTCACAGTGTAAGCATATAATCCCAGCAACTCGGGAGGTTGAGGAAGATTGCAAGTTCGAGGTCAACATCAGCAATTTAGGGAGGCCCTAAAGATTTAGTAAGGCCCTGTCTCAAAATAAAACATTAAAAAAGGACGATGAATATGACTCAGTGATTATGCAACACTGAGAATTCAATAACTGGTACCAAAAAAAAAAAAAATCATGCAAAGGGGACCTCAGGGAAAACAGAAGAAAGGTAAAATTTGGGGACGAATGGTATTGAGGGAGAAGAAGAGAGAGGAATTCAGAGAAAGGAGAGGTACTGGGAAATGAAATCAACCAAATTATGCTATGAGAAATATTAATATTTATATTATGTGCTACAGTTGCAATACATTTCATAAGATATTTGAACAAGCTATGCTGCATACCTGTACAAAAACATAAATGTTTAATCCCATTGTCAAATATTTTGAAGAACAAGGGATGATAGGAAGGGAGGAGAAGGGGAAATGTTGGAACTAAGATAAAGCAAGGTACCTTCCAAGCAGTTATAAATGTCACTGTATATACTATATATATATATATATATATATCCTTCATAGGTATTAAGAACTATGTCACTGTATTTGGGTTTTTTAGGAACAATATAGGACCCAGAAGAAAAGCAAGGGATCAGGAGATGGGAGGAGGGAGGCAGATGGATGTGTGGGGGGGGGGGTTATTGAACAAATTGTGTTGTTGAATTGTGTGCATTTAGGAATAGGTGACAACTGATCCCAACATTATGCAAAACTATAATGCACTAATAAAAATAAGTTAAAAAATTATGCTATGGGCATGCATGAATATATCAAAATGAATCCCACTTTCAGGTATAATTATAATGTACCAATTAAAAATAAATGGAGTGAGATCAGTGGAATAGAAGAACTGGAACAGGAAGAGGAGAAGGGGAAAGTAAAGAGAGGGAAAGGGGAAGTACTGGGGAATGAAATCAAATTGTTCTGTGCATGTATGAATATGTTTCGAGGAATCTCACTATTATGTACAATTATAAGATACCAATAAAAACATTTTAATAAGACTGACATTATTTCAGAAGAAAAGGACCCAAACTAACTCCCACACTATACATTAACATATAACTCAACAAAAGATCCAAGAACATGAAGGAAAAATATAAATGAAACATTTTATCAAATGACCTTTCAATTTTCTTCCTAGGGTTCAAAACATTTCTTTAGTCTTAAAATTTCACTTATAAGGGGCTGGAGCGGTGGCTCAGTGGGTTCAGCGCTTGCCTGGCAAGCACGAGGACCCGGGTTCAAACCCCAGCACCACGTACACAACTAAGTGTTGGAGCAACTAAGGCCATGTGAAAAACTAAATAAAGTTGTTTCTCTCTTTCTCTGTCTCTCTCACTGTCCCTCTCTCTTAAAAAAAAAAAAATTCACTTATAAAACCTAGGCATCAGTGCTACCTAGGTTCCCCCTCTCATACCCCTACCCAGTAAGATTTCTATCTCCTGCAGGTCAAATCTATTGTAACTACTCTACTCATTATAATCAAATTGCACTTAAACAAAACCACCTGGATATACTACAGAGTATGACAAGAATATATAAGCAACTAATTTCAATAAATCCTTGTCAGAAAAAAAATCATCTGATAAAAATCAATGATACTTTTATGTGCGTGTAAACACCAGAAATGTTCAATCTCATTTGGAAAATTACTAACCAAAGAATGGTAAGAGTCAGCAGCTACAACAAGGGGGGAGTAAAATTCTTCTTTAGTATCTCAGGCTATACACTGCATCTCCAAAATTCTTCCTTTATATTAGTGTCCAAGGTTTTGTCATATCATAGTACCCACAAAAATGATGACTTTTAACAACAAAAATTTATTATCACATAGTTCTGGAGATGAGAAGCCTCAAGGTGTTGGTAAAGTCATGCTCCTTTTGAAGCCTCTAGAGGAGTACCCCCACCCACCATCATAAAAACACACACACAAACACACACACACACACACACACACACATATTCTTTCTCCCTCTCTCTCTTCTCTTTCAGCTTCTGTTAGCCCCAGGCATGCCCTGAATTCCAAGCTCTACCTCCATCATCACAACACAGTGTACTTTTTCTGCCTTTACAAGTCTTCACAGTATATTCTTCTCCTGTTGTCTGTTCTCTCTTATAAAGACATTGGTCATACTGGCTCAGTGCCTACGCTGAGTATGGCCCAGTGTTATCATGATTATATCTTCAAAGGTCCCATTTCCAAATAAGGTCATATTCACAGGTATAGCAATTAAGATGTCAAAGTATCTTACGGGGTGACACAACCTATAAATACTCCGCTATTCCATAAAAGTATTTATGAATTACAAGTTAAACATTGTAACTTTAAGATATGCTTGTTATGCATCTCTTTCCCTCCCTCCCCCCCACCTCCCTCCCTCCCTCCCCCACTGTTAGGCATCTTTCTAAATAAGTTAAAATAAAAAATTAGATTAAATACTTATCTTTAAGAAGCTGCCATTCTAGTTCATAGAACTACACAAAGAGACAGCAATTTTAGATGTGAGAAGTGCTGAGGTGATAAAGTACTTTAAAATTATGGTCTTACACTTTCTAAGGAACTGACATTTGAGATGACATGAGGGACATGCAAGCATAATGGCCAAGTAGGAGGTTCGAGAAGACTCTTACTGAAAATGTAGGTTAAATATTTGTTCACTGAAGTATATGGTCATATAGACACTTTACAATTTCTTAGGCCTATTTAGCAGGATTCTTACAGAACATCTTATGAGAATCTTATATCAATTCTGCATGTCAAAGTTAAATACTTAATTTTATTATATTATTTCAATTTGAAATAATTTAAATTTGTATAACCCATAATCACACTGTGTTTGTTGATCATAAACCTTGAGCTCTAAAGAGCTCAAGTGAAAAGAAATACTAACTTGATGAAGGCTAAGTCAAAACAATGTATTTTTATAATATGAAACTGCAGTGGTTATTAGACAGTTGTCTAATTTACTGCTGAAAAAAATTCATGCTGTACAGTAGAAAATGGGGAGAGGGGCAGTTAGAGGAGGTTTTAAAAAAAATAGACTAGAGTATTACCCAACAGAAGGCTTTTCAGAATCCCACTGACTATGAAATGAGATAGAACAGAAAGTTAGGTGAAGTACAAGTCTCAAAACAATCGGTTTCCTCACGGGCTCACTGGAACACCATGCCTAAGGCAATCTTGATTAAAAATACTCCACGGATGCCTCTGATCAGGTTTCTCCTATTTATTTCTCTGGTGTGACCCACTACCAAACTTACCACCTTCAATTTGATGTAAAAATTCAGGGAATTAGTAAAAAGCTAATTTATTATTAAGTACAGTATTCTCAATATGATCATTGATACAGCAAAATGCAATGATCAGGTTCAATGCAATCTATTTACCAGACTTAATCATGCCTCAATTATCACAAACATGCTTCTCATGTGCTCTTATTAAAACAGCAGGCACTCTAGAAATATAGCAATATCTCTGTTAACTGGAACTCATAGATTCCGTTTTTAGGAATCTGAGACAACTTGCTAGCTTTATGCCTCACTATAGATCTTAAGTGACACCCTGCCCAAGATCCAGATAGTAAAGGCTTAGTCCCCATTCACTATTGGAAGGTGATAGAACTTTTAAGAGGTGGGACCTAGTGAGAGGTCTTACAGTCACTGGGGAGTGCCCTTGAAGGAGACAGTTGAAAATTAGTCCCTTCCTCTCACTTTTCCTTCCTTGGTCATGAGATTGCTACACCACTGCCATCTAGTAGCACCTTGTAAAATGTCCAAAAGCAACAGGGTCTACTGACTATGGATCTCCAAAATGATGAGCCAAAATAAATCAGTTGACTTTCTCGGGTATATGTTATTCTAACAGAAAGCTAACAGTTAGGCATATTGAATGACAAGCATGTTCAATTATATTGCAGTCTCCCTTGACCACTGCTGAGAGATACTCCTCCTGTATTTCCACTCTAAAAACGACTATAAGGGCAGCCTTATGGGAAAGCTAGCTTTTCATTGAGTTTGATGAAAAGGTTTGATGTGAGGTTTTTTGGGTTGGGTTTTTTTTTTTTTAAATGCTAAGTTTACTTTTCTTCTCTTTCTACTCATTCCCCCATGATAAACATTAAGATTCACTGTCTTTCACCTGAATTGCTTCTACTTATACTACTCTCCACACCTCCATTTCATTTACACCACAACACACCACCCTCTTCTTCCTTATCTGGATCTCTTGAGGTTTCAAATGTTACATTCACTGAATAAACTGATAGATCTTTTCTTCAAAAACATCCTACAGTGTTTACTATAGCTATATCTATTTTAAAACTTGTTTTATATTTATGCATTAATATTGACTTTTATGGGTAAGGTCAAGGTCTTAGACATCTTTCTATAAAAATATCTCAACTATCTAAAACATAGCGGGAAACAAGAAATATTCTAAATTCACTTAGTTACTCAATATCTCTCCAAACCATACTGTCACTCAATCTCTCCTCCTCTATGTATATTCCACACTTTCCTCTTCAGTCATCTACTCATTTCCTGGTCACCTACCAACTGTTCCGCACATTCTCTGAAGATATTTGCATCTTGGTCATATTTCTGCCCTATCACCACATGTCTTACTATCATGGGCAATGTGTCTATCAAATCCATGTCTCAGACCTATTCACACAGCGCCTGGATTTTAAAGTGTTTTATTTAGTCAAACACTTGAACCAATTTCACCCACTTACCCAATATTCACAACTCTCTCATGCCTACATGATCATTTTATCTGTTCCTCAATTCATATACACAGCCTAGTGCTTACTCCTGCCATTGTCTACCTGTTCCTTCCTCATCTCCTTTCCTTAGTAAGCCTACATATGCATGATTACCTAAATCACTTCCTCACCAACACATCTAATGCTTAGTCATTTTGCATGGCCTGTCAGGAAAAAGTCTTAGCCTTATATAATTCCACACTTCTTTTAAACATCCCAGATTATTGGGCAATGTTAGGAAAGGGATCCCAGAACCATGAAAACTAATAACACTACAAATTTTGATTACAATTTCAGGCGGAATCTTTTTTTTAAAATTTTTTGTTTATTATTATTTTTTGAACAACCTTACAAGATTTTAACAAAATAATATAAAATGTGTATAAAATGTGTAAATATTCTGGATATTGCAATTATCTCCAGGAGTGCCCCCCCCCCAATTACCCTCCCTTATCCCTCCCTTCCCTTTCCCTTTATAACTCTAAAAAAAGGTATTAGATTGTAAAGCATTACATCTTATCTGGATTTAACTC
>PVKS010050951.1:0-11359 GCA_004027875.1 Aplodontia rufa | reverse complement strand
GATTGTTTCCTTGGCAGTACAAAAGCTTTTTAGCTTTATGGCATCCCATTCACTGATTTTTTACTTTACTTCCTTCACTTTAGGAGACGTGTTGAGAAAGTCTTTGCCTACTCCCAAATGCTGAGGTGTTGGACCTAATTTGTCTTCCATCAGTTGCAAGGTAGCTGGTTTAGTTCCTAGCTCCTTGATCCACTTTGATTTGATTCTTGTGCAAGGAGAAAGATATGGGTCTAATTTCAACTTTCTGCACATGGCTGACCAGTTTGTCCAGCACCATTTGTTGAAGAGGCTGTCTCTCCTCCATGTAATATTTTGTCCCCCTCTGTCAAAAATCAGATGTTTAAAGATTTGAGGGTTTGTTTCAGGGTCTTTTATTCTGTTCCATTGGTCTTCTTTCCTATCTTGATAGCAGTACCATGCTGTCTTTGTTACTACAGCTCTATAGTATAGTTTTAAAGCTTGTATGGCAAAACCAACTGTTTCATCTTTCTTGCTTAGTAGTGTTTTGGCAATTCTAGGTTTCTTATTGTTCCAAATGAATTTGACAATTGCTTTTTCTATGTCTGCAAAGAACGACATAGGCATCTTTATAGGGACAGCATTAAATCTATATAAAGCTTTCGGTAGAATGGCCATTTTTATTATATTAATTCTGCCTAACCAAGAGCATGGAAATCTTTCCATCTTCTTAAGTCATCTTGGATTTAATTCTTCAATGACCGATAGTTTTCATTGAAGAGAACTTTGATTTCCCTTGTAAGGTTAATTCCCAAGTATTTTATTTTTTTCGAAGATATGTTGAAAGGGACTGATTTCCTGACTTCTTCTTCAGACCTATTATTATTAGCATATAGGAAAGCTATTGATTTATGTGTGTTGATCTTGTATCCTGCCACTTTGCTAAATCTATTTATGAGTTCAAGCAGTATAATGATGGAGTTTTTTGGATCTTCCAGATACAGGATCATGTCATCAGCAAAAAGAGAGTTTGACTTCCTCTCTTCCTATTTTTATTCCTTTGATTTCTTTCTCTTGCCTAATTGCTCCAGCTAGGGTTTCAAGAACAATATTGATTAAAAGTGGTGAGAGCGGACAGCCTTGTCTTGTTACCAATTTTAGCGGAAATGCTTTCAGCTTTTCTCCGTTTAGTATTATACTAGCTGAAGGTTTAGCATATATAGCCTTTACAAAGTTCAGAAATGGTCCTTTGAACCCTATCTTCTCTAGAGTTTTGAACATAAAAGGGTGCTGGATTTTATCAAAGGCCTTTTCTGCATCTATTGAGATGATCATAGAGTTTTTGTCCTTGATTCTTTTTAAGTGGTGAATTAATTTAATTGTTTAGCGTATGTTGAACCACCCTTGCATTCCTGGGATGAAGCCCACTTGATCATGATGGATAATCTTCTTTATAATATTTTGAATATGGCCAACTGATTTTTAACAAAAGATGCAAAAGCATTTCAACAAAGAAAAGGACAATATTCTCAACAATTAATGTGGAATGAATAGTAAAAAGATGAACTTCACCCTAGACTTGACACCTTATTGACACCTTATTGGACAATAGATCATAGAAATAAATGTAAAATGAAAAATACCAAACTTTTTGAAGGAAACAGGAAAAAAATCTTTCTGACCTGGGATGATTTGGTATAACATTCTTTTTTTTTTTCTTTTTTTTTTTTTTTTTTTTTTTTTTTTTTTTTTTTTTTTTTTTTTTTTTTTTTTTTTTTCTTTTTTAGAGAGAGGGACAGTGAGAGAGAGAGAGAAAAACAATTTTTTATTTAGTTTTTCACATGGCTTTCATTGCTTCAAGACTTTGTTGTGTATGTGGTGCTGGGGTTTGAACTTGTGTACTTGCACATGCTGGGCAAGTGCAAGTGCCGAAACTGCCAAGTCACTGCTCCAGCCCCAGGCATAACATTCTTAATGTCAAAGCACAAGCCTTAAAAAAGTTTATGAACTAGACTTTAGCAGGCTTGAGTGGTGGCTTAGTGGTTACTGCACTTGCCTGCATGCGCAGGTACACGGGTTCAAACCCCAGCACCCACGTACACAACTAAGTGTCAGAGCAATGAAATCCATGTGAAAAAATCAATAAAATTGATTCTCTCTCTCCTCTCACTTCCCTTCTCTCTTTAAAAAAAACAATAAATGGACTTTACCAAAATTAAAACTGGCTGTTGAGACTGCTAGTAGTAGAGCACTTGCACAGCAAGCACCAGACTAGTTTTAATCCCTAATATCAGAAAAAAAGAAAGAAAATAAATAAAATTTTTATTCTGTAAATGACTCTAACAGAATAAAAAGTAAAACTATAAAGTATGAAAAAATATATGTAAATCATATATCACATGTTTAACAAAGACTTGGAACTCTCAAACAACAACAACAAAAATCAACCCAACTAAAACACAAGAAAAAGATTTGAAGTGACAGTTCACCAACGAGGATATACGGATGGCAAATAAGTACATGAAAAATTGTTCAACATCTTTAGCCATTACGGAAATTCAAATTAAAGCCACAATGATATACTACTATACACTTATTAAAATGGCTAAAATAAAAACACTGATAATACCAAGTGCTGGTGAAGATGTGGAGCAACTGGAAATCTCACAAATTGCTGGTAGGAATGCAAAATGATACAGCCATTTTGGAAAACAATAGTTTGGCAGTTTCTTAAGCAGTTATACACAAACTATATGACCCAGTAATTACTGGGAATGTTCAAACAGAAATCTGGACATGGATGTTTATAGCAGCTGTATTCATATTTGCCCCAAAATGAAAACAACTCAAATGTCCTTCATTAGGTGAAAAGATAAACTATGGTACATTCATATAACAGAATACCATGCAGCAATTTTTAAAAAATGAACTACTGATGCACACAACATCTTGGATGAATCTCAATGGCATATGCTGAGTGAAAAAAAAAGCCAATTTCAAAAGACTACATACTGTGATTTTATTTATATGGTATTCTGGAAAAGACAAAACCAGAGTTATGGGTGGTTGCCAGGGGTTAGGAGTTGGGGGTTGAAGGGATGTATAACTACACAGGGTGGCTAGCATAAAAGAGTTTTTTTTTTAAAAGAGAGAAAATTTTTATTTAGTTTTTCATGTGGACTTCGTTGCTCTGAGACTTCATTGCGTACATGGTGCTGGGGCTTGAACTCAAGTACTCACACATGGCGGGCAAGTGCTGTTAACTGCCAAGCCACCGCTGCAGCCCCACAAAAGAGTTTAATAAGGAGGTAAATCTATTTTGTATCCTGATTGTACTGGTCATATCAATCTATACAAGTGTTAAAATTCTTAGTACTATATAAAATCCTGACCCCAGGTCAATTTTACTGTGTGGTGATTTAAAAAAGAAAGAAAAATAAAGTTAAAGTTAAATCTTAAGATTCATCCATTCAGTTGTATTCATTTCCACTGCTACCTGGTATTCCAGTTAATGTCTATACCATAATCTATCTATTAACATTTATCTGAATTGCTCTCAGATTTTTGCTGAAGTAGACTTGCACATACCCTAATAAATGTGAGTTGAGTTCCTTTAGGATTTATAACCAAGAGAGGAAATTGCTGGGTAGATGCATCTTCTGGCACCAAACTATTTTCTGAATGTAACTGAGCATTCCCAGCAGGGGCACGAAAGAGACCCAGTTACTTAACATACTCATCAGTGCTGATCAGGAGAGCTGGACTCCCACTGCTCTTGCAGGAGAAAAGGATGGTATACAGTAGCCTCACCCTGTGCTTCAATGGCTATTGAGGCTCAATACTTGCCACAGATTCACAAGCTGTCTCACCTCTCACTGAGGGGCCTGTTGAGTGCTCTGTCTTTTCTTTTTTAAATTGGGTTGCTTATGTTTTTCTCTCATTGAATATACTCCATACTAGTATTCTGTTGGTTCTGCTATGTTGCAAATGGCCTCCTTCCATTTATAGTGTTCCCTTTTTTCAATTTCTTTATGATAAAAGTTCTTAATAGTTCTACTGGGTGGGGTATGTGTATATATGTGTGTGTGTGTGTGTGTGTGTGTGTGAGAGAGAGAGAGAGAGAGAGAGAGAGGAGAGAGGAGGTGGGGGAGAGAGGGAGAGGGAGAGACTGACTAAATAACTCCCTGGGTCATAAGTATTCTTCAAATATAAAATGTAATAATATTATAGCTTTGCCTTTTACTTTTAAATCTTTTCATAGTATGAGATACCCAATTTAAATTTTTTTCCTATTAGACAGCCCAACATTATTTATTGAAAAGTTTGTTCCCATCTATATATTATATATATATTATAATATATATGTATAATATATATTATACATATATATTATACATAATATGTAGGTCTCTAAGGCTCTTTATTTTTATTTATTTTTATTTTTTGCAGGAGGGCTGGAGATTGAACCCAGGGGCATTTTACCTCTGAGCTGCACTCCCATCCTTTTTATTTTGAGACAGGGTTTCCCTAAATTGCCAAGGATGGTCTCAAACTCACAATTCTCCTGTTTTAGCTTCCTGTGTAGCTGTGATTACAGGCATATGCCACCACACCCAGTTATTTTTTTAAATTTTTGTTACTAGAGCTTGAACCTAGAGGCACTTTACCACTGAGTTATATCCCCAGCCCTTTTCAATTTTTTATTTTGAAACAGGATCTCACTAAGTTGCTGAGGCTGGCCTTGAACTCACAATTATCCTGTAAGGCTCTTTATCCTATTACAATGGTCTGTTTCTCTATTCCTTTGCCACAACTATCATGTCTTGATTTAGTTTTACTGTAATTTTAGGTTATAATAAGTACCTTACTACCCTAACACCCATTTTGACCTCTTGGATATTTTATTATTTGTTTTAGTAGCATCTTGACTATTTTTGGATTTTATCTCTATCAAGTTCCCTTAGTAAATAAATAGGGATTGTTACTGGTATTGCATCATATTTGAATGACATGGGTAAAACTGACATCTTTAGTCAGGGTCTTCTGATCATTCATGAATTATATCACTGTTAACCGTGGCTGAGTAAGTAAGACTGCAGAAGTTCATTTTGTTTTTATCTGTCGTCTGGTTGCTTCTTTGTTTCTTTTTTAAAGAGAGAGAAAAAGAGGATCAATTTTATTTAGTTTTTCATCTGGTTTTCATTGCTTCAACTCTTCATTGCATATATGGTGCTGGGGTTTGAACCAGTGTCCTCACACATGCCAGGAAAGTGCCATAACTGCTGAGCAATAGCTCCAGCTCTATTTTTTTCTTTAATAAGCTTGTATTTACTTATTGAATTATTCAGTTATATGTAAATTCATTTAAGCAAGCTTAAAATGCAATTAACTCTCAACAATTATATTTACCTTAAAAATACATTTACTACTGTCTTTTATTTTAAGAAAGAAAGAGAGAATCAATTTTATTTAGTTTTTCATGTGGCTTTCATTGGTCCAACACTTCGCTGAGTATGTGGTGCTAGGGTTTGAACCCGCATCCTTGCACGTGCCATGCAAGAGCTGTAACAGCACAGCCACCACTCTGGTCCTTTATTGTCTTTTTTATAGATACTTTTTCTTTTGCACATGGGTTCTTGCTAAATTGCCCAGGCCAGTCTCAAATTCATAATTCTCCCATCTTAGTTTCCCAAGTAGCAGGTACTACAGGTACTCACCATCATGCCCAGCTTTATATATACCTTTTTTGTGTGTGGGGATGAAGATATCAGGGATTGAACCCAGGAGCATTTAACCACTGATCCACATCCCCATTTTTACTTTTTATTTTGAGACAGGATCTTGCTAGGTTGCTTAGGGTCTCACTAAATTGTTGAGGCTGGCTTGGAATTTGCAATCCTCCTGCCTCAGCAACTGGGACTATAAGTGTGTGTGCCACCATGTATGTATGTATGTATGTATATATATATTTTTTTTGAGAGAGAGAGAAGCAATTTTATTTAGATTTTCTTCAGGTTTTTGTTGCTTCTACCCTTAGTTGTGTACATGGTATTGGGGTTTGAATCTGGGTTCTCATTCATGCCAGGTAAGTGTGATACCACTGAGCCACTGCTCCAGCCCCTTTTATATTTTATTTTGAGACAGGGTCTCACTAAATTGCTTAGGGTCTCACTAAGCTGCTGAGGCTGGGTTTGAACTCGTGATCCACATTCCTCAGCCTCCTGAGTTGCTGGGACTACAAGCATGTCCCACCGTGCCCAGCTCATTACAGAGGTCTTAACATGTCGTGCTTGAAATGTCCCTGAAACAGGTAGGCAGAGATCTCCAGGAACTGCAGCTGGACCTGTAGTTATGGAGAGAAGCCCAACATGAAGGTGAGAACTGCAGAGTCACGGGCACCTTGGTGTCTGCTGAAGCTAGCCATGAGTTAGGTGTTCATATTTGAGTAGAAATTTGCTTAAAGAACTGACTTCAATTACGAGGAGCCTGGCATGCATGAGGATGAGAGTTCAAACTCCAATACCACGTACACAATGAAGTGTTTGCTCAATGAAGGCCGCATGAAAAACTAAAATTGATTCTCTGTTTCTCTCTCACTGTTCCTCTCTCTGTAATCACAGCAACTCAGGAGGCTGAGGCAGGAAGATCTCCATGTTCCAGTCCAGCTTCAGTAACTTAATGACATCCTCAGCAACTTTGCAAGATCCCATCTCCAAACAAAAGATAAAAAGGGGGAGCTAGAGTGGTGGCGCAGGGATTATGGTGCTTGCCTGGCATGTGTGAGGACGCGGGTTCAACCCCAGCACCAAGGTACACAACAAAGTTTCAGAGCAACAAAAGCCACATGAAAAACTAAACTTTTTTTTTTCCTCGCTCTCTCACAGTCCTTCTAGTTAGCTCCCTGAGGCTGGATCTATATACATATTTTTTAAGACAGAGTTTTATTTTTTTAATCTGGCATTCATTTCTCTGACACTTACTTGTATATGTGGTGCTGGGGTTTGAACATGGGTCCTCATGTATGCCAGGCAAGAACTTGAACCCCTAATATACTTAGTTTTAAATGTTTAATTATTGCTATCAACTACTTGGAGAGATATATTAATGGGGATGAAATTGAAGCTCAGTGACAGAGTGCTTGCCTAGCACATGTGAGGCACTGGGTTTGATCCTTAGTACCACATAAAATTAAATAAATAAAGGTATTCTGTCAGTCCACAACTAAAAAAAAAATCTACCAATATGATGAATCTGCCAGTGTATCCCTGTGGTTGTTGATTTCTGTTTCATACATATATATATATATATATACATATATATATATAGTTTTTTTTGAGACAGAAAGTGTGTGAAAGAGAGTGAATTTTTATTTTTTCCAACTGCTTTTTGTTTTTCCTCCACTTACTTTTGTATGTGCTGGGGATCAAACCTGGGTCCTTGAGCATGCTAGGCAAGTGATCTACTAATGAGCCACCTCTCCAGCCTCTGTTTCATTATATTTTGAGGTTATGTTATTAAATGCATATAAGTTCAGAATTATCTTCCTGATGATGGAACTCTTCATCATTATGTACCTGGCCCTCTTTATATCAGTAATGCTTTTTACTCTGAAGCCTATTTTATATGATATTAATATAAGTATACCAGTATTTTCAGGTTTGTATTTAACTATTATTGTTTCCTTCTTTTATTTTTAACTTCTTATAGACTGTTTTATAAACAGGAATTCATAGTTTTGTTTCTGTATCTCATTCAGACCATTACATTTAGCATAATTGCTGCCATGTGTAAGTTTACTTCTTTTATTAAAATACTGAGTTTATTTCACATGTATATTTTTGTCTCCAGATCATTTACATATCTGACCACAACTACTACCATGTCCTGTCATAACATTCCACATATTTAAAAAACAAAGTGTAAAGTTCCATCTTTAAAAACTAAACAAGCATTTTATTATTTATTTTTTTATCAGTTGAATATGGACTTACAATTGAGGGGGAATAATTATCAAACAATCAAGAACAAATGCATATTCACACAGTTAGCCAAGGCTGATGCCATTCCATGGTTTCCTCCCTTGGGTTCCCCATGGTTCTATGTTTCCCCCAAATGAATCCCGTGTTAAATGGACTTCTCATGGAGGTCGGAGATGTCCTTCTGAGTTGATTCCCCCATACTCCCCCCCTCCAGTCTCCTAGATGCCCTTTCTAGTCCCTCCTCCATCCCTGCCCCCCTCCCTACGTCTCCAGGTATCCTAGGCAAGGTTCCCTGTTTGTGTAAAAATTCATACATGTTGGGGCTGGAGCGGTGGCTCAGCGGTTTCAACGCTTGCCTGGCAAGCATAAGGACCCGGGTTCAAACCCCAGCACCACGTACACAACTGAGTGTTGGAGCAACTAAGACCATGTGAAAAACTAAATAAAGTTTCTCTCTTTCCCTGTCTCTCTCACTGTCCCTCTCTTAAAAAAAAAAAAATTCATACATGTTGAGGTTATTATTAGCTTAGCCATCTAACATACTGCTAAACAGGCATTTTAGACAATACATTCTTGACAATAGTACTCTGGACAACATTTATTAAATGGTAGCAAAAGTTCTCAGTTTGCATTATAAAAAGGACAGCCAAATATCAACTGTTACAGAAATGAAATAAGATGGAATTTTTTTTAAAAGACAGAGAGAGAGAGAGAGAGACAGAGAGTGTGTGTGAGAGAGAATCAATTTTATTTAGTTTTTTATGTGGCTTTCACTGCTCTGACACTTCTTTGTGTAAGTGGTGCTGAGGTTCAAACCCAAATCCTTCAATATTCCAGGCAAGCACCATAATAATCACTGAGCCACCACTCCAGTCCTGTATGGTCATTTTCAAAGATGCCAGTGTTATTTTAATTGGACTGCCTTCATAATTCCTTCCCTCTGCCTCAACAATGTGCAATTGATCCTTTGCACCAGCCTCTAAACTAACCATTCTTAATGATAATTGGTGCTCATTTTCATCATTATCCATCAAAAGTGATAATCTTTGTGAGAATTTATCTCACAACTGAAAAGATAGTTCTGGGGCCTCAGGGGGCTCATGGCCATAGCCATCCAATCTTCTATGGGGTGGTGGCATGCACTTAGGTGGGAGAGAAGGCAGATGGAAAATATATGACTGGTCCCCTAGAGAACAGATGTGCAGGACGGAATCAAACCCGAGCTAAGATTTACTTCAACCATTTTTTAAATTTTATTTTTTTGGTGGTGCTGGAGGTTATTATATCATTTTATTTTTGCAATGTATCCTTACCTTTTCTTTTTTTCTTTTTTTTTTCCTGTCTCCTTTCATAGTCCTCTTTTGGGTTGACAATTTTCTTTCTTCAGTACTGGTTACTGAACCTCAGGGGTGCTTTACCACCGAGCTACATCCCCAGTTCTTTTATTTAAAAATTTGAGACAGGATCTTACTAAGTTGCTGAGTTTGGAGCTGAACTTGTAATCCTCCTGCCTCAGTCTTCCAAGTTGCTAGGATTATAGGCATGTGCCACTGAGCCCAGCTGGATTGGTAATTTTCTCACTCCACTTTTTTCATTCCTCAACTAGTTCTCTCAACTAGTTTAGAAGTTGGGCACTCCAGTCTTTTTGTGGTTATGCTTGAAATTTTAACATACTTAACTCATCAAAGACTAATGTTAATCATTTTGTTTATCTTTTAAAAGACCCTAAAATACTACCTCCCAACTTACATTCAACTATCATCAATTTTTGTTCCTTTTTTAACCACATGATTTTTTTCTTTTGTCACTACTATTTTGCTCTTTATTCCTTCTTATCCCCTCATAGGATTCTTCCTTCTGCCTAAAACATACTGTTAATATTTCCCTTACTGTAGGTCTGTTGTTTACAAAGTTTCTCATTAAAGTTGTACAAAAGACCTCTACTTCATCTTTCTCTTAATTTATAAAAGTATATAGTTCTAAGTTGACAGTTACTTTTTTTGTATATGGTGCTAGGAATCAAACCCAGGGTTTTGCACAAGCTAGGCATAGATTCGTTTTTAGCTGGGTGACACCTGTAATCCCACCTACTTGGGAGACTCAGACAGGAGGAGATAATAAGTCCCTGGTCAGCCTGAGTAACTTAGCAGGACCCTGTTTCAAAATACAATAAAAAGCATTAAGATGCAGTTCAGAAGCTCTTTATAGATTCAATGCAATTCCCATCAAGATTCCAATGTAGTTCTTTACAGATAAAGTAATTCTCAAATTCATATGGAACAATAAGAAACCCAGAATTGCCAAAACATTACTAAGCAAGAAAGATGAAACAGGTGGTTTTGCTATACCAGATCTAAAATTATGCTATAGAACTATAGTATTAAAAACAGCATGGTACTGGTATCAAAATAGGAATGAAGACCAATGGAATAGAACAGAAGACTCTAAGACAAACCCACAAATCTTTAAACATCTGATCTTTGACAAAGGGGGTCAAAATATAACATGGAGGAGAGACAGCATATTCAACAAATGATGCTAGACAAACTGGACAGCCACTTGCAGAAAATTGCAATTAGATCCTTATCTCTCATCTTGTACAAAAATCAAATCTAAATGGATTAAGATATTAGGAATTAAACCAGCTACCATACAACTGCTAGAAGAAAAATTAGGAGCAACAGTCCAGCACATAGGAGTTGGCAATGACTAAAAAGTATCTGTACAGCCAAGGAAATAGTCAAAACAGTCAAGAAACAACCTACAGAATGGGAGAGAATCATGGCCTGTGATCCCTCTGACAAGTGACTAATATCCAAAATTTACAAATAACTCAAAAAACTCACTAACAAAACACAAGCACTCCAATCAATAAATGAGCCAGAGAGCTAAACAGAAACTTCTTAACAGAGGACATTGAGCAAGCCAATGAATACATGAGAAAGTGTTCTAAATCACTAGCAATAAGAGAAATGCAAATCAAAACTACCTTAAGATTTCATCTCACTCCAGTCAGACTGGCAAAGATGAAGAATACAAACAATAACAAGCGCTGGAGGGGTTGTGGGGAGATAGAAACACAAGCACACTGTTGGTGGAATTGTAGACTGGTCCAGCCGCTCTGGAAAGCAGTGTGGAGACTCCTCAAAAAATTAGGGTTGGATCCACTATATGACCCAGCTATCCCTCTTCCTGGGTATTTTCCCAGAGGAGTTAGAATCAACACATTACAGTGACATAGCAAAATCTATGTTCATAGCAGCTCAATTTACAATAGCCAAATTATGGAACCAACACAGATGCCTTTCACTGGATGAATGGGTCCAAAAGCTCTGAGATATATATATCTACATACATACATAGACACACACACACACACACACACACACACACACACACACAACGGAGTTCTACTCAGCTAT
>PVKS010050950.1:0-11331 GCA_004027875.1 Aplodontia rufa | reverse complement strand
AAGGTTGGTAAGATGAACCTGGGGCGCCCACGGTGCAGTCTCGGTTCAGACTCGTTGAACACAGACGATCTGGGCGTCGTAGGTGTGAAGGGTGTGGCTTCGTACTTGAACCGAGAAGCTGGCTCAGTGGTCATAGGCGGTTTGTTCAAGGGGTTGCCTGACACGGCCCGAGGGTCACAGCCCTACGGCGGGTGGTCTAGCCTGCCCCACTTCCTACGGGAACTTGGACAGGTGGTGACTCCTCCCTGCATCTCCCGACCTATAAAGGTGATTTTCACACACTGTGCGATGGGGTTACATGAGGGTAAAATGGAGTTTCATGTCGGGTTCCAAGGTCGTAGGTTCCTGCTATGTCTTCATTATTTCTATTAATTATTAAACTCTTTTTTTGGTACTGGGATTGAATCCAGGGGTTCTTAACCACTGAGGCACATTCCTAGCCCCTTTTATTTTTTATTTAGAGACATAGTCTCGCTTAGGGCCTCACTAAGTTGCTGAGTCTGGTCTCAAACTTGGGATCCTCCTGCCTCAGCCTCCAGAGTCACTGGGAATTATTAAACTCTTAAGAGTCAAAATACCAAATGCTGGAGCTTGGGTTCCCTATTTCCCTGGGACTTCGCTACAGTTCTCTGAAGCCCAGGAAAGTCCCCCTAGACTCACGGGAGCCACCCAGTACTTATGGAAGTGGGAGGGGGCTAACTGCCAGGCTGACCATAGGTGGGACTGTCCCGGGCAGGGCCAGGAAAGTGTCCTGGGCTCTCCTGGCTCTGCTGGACTGCCTCCAAAAATTCCTGGGTACATCACAGCTACTGCCCAGTTCTTAGGCATGTCCCTGACTGAAGAAGCTTCTGCTTCCGGGGCATCTTGAGAAGCTTAAATCTGATCTGGGCAGCTTTGCACCACCACGGCCACCCAGCTCCCAGCCCTCGCTCTGTGGTGCTGAGCAACATCAGGGCATCCACTGTCTAAACAAACCCAGCTTTCTGAAAGCTCAGCTCGGGCCCTGAGATGTCTCGAGTCTGTGCTGAAGGAAGACGCGGCCCTCCCTAGATGCAGTGAATGGACGTGGGCCTCCGGGGCAGGCGTGAGGCACGTTGCCCTCTGAGCCCTGTGCCGAGAGGGGCATCCTTCATCCACTTGGCCGTTTGCTGCGCTGGTTGTGCTGGGCACTGGGACTACAAGATGGGCAAGGTTCCTGTCTAATGAAGTCTGAAAAGAAAAGAACTGGGGTGTGGATATGAGATGCAGAGGGCAGGACTTGGCCCAGAGAAGCTCCTGCCTCCCAGGCCTCCCAGCCTCCCAGCCTCCCAGCCTCCCTTTTATTTCCTGGGCCTCGCCTCACTTGCCCTGCAGTGCTGATCAGTAGCCCCAGCGGCACAGCCCAACTCGCTGGTACTGCATAGAGCAAACGGTGGCCCGGGCGCCAAGCCTGGGCAACTGCTCTTGCCCCAAATCTAATAATCTTAAGCAAGCTTGTTTTCTCTGGAAACTCTTCCAACTGCAGCGATCAAACACAATTTAATTAAGTTAACTTTGGTAAATGGCTTTCCTTGCTCGGCTAACAAATGAGCCACTCGGAGACTTAGCTTTAGTTACAGCCTCATTCTCATTTTTAATTGTGTGTGTGTTGCTGGATGTGGAACCCGGGACTTCACACATGCTGGGCAAGTGCTCTATCCCTGAGCTGCGTCTCAGCCACATGAATTGATGCGATCCTCCTGCCCCAGCCTCCCTAGTAGCTGTGGTCACAGGCGTGCACCGTCACGCCCACCTCATTTTTAATTTTCTTTTTTTGTTTGTGTCTGCATCGGTGAGATATCTTAAGTTTTCTCATTTTTCTGAGTTGGGAACATTGTGATGTCAGCACATGTTACGTTCTTAGCACTGGTGAGATACATGACACTGTGCCATCAAAGTGTGACATCTGAAGTCCGCTTTCCTTGTTTTGGCTTATGGCATGCTCCGGTGACAAACTGAATGACGGACGGTGAGCTGCCGTGGACTGGCATCTGTGGTCCCGTGAGCACCTCCGCCAGTCTCCGCCTCAGCCCCCGTCGCACAGGAGCAGCGCAGTCATAGACAGCGCACAAACATGCGGATGGAACCCAGGCCTTCACCACTGAGCTGCATCCCCGGCCCTTTTTATTTTGAGACAGGCATACTCAGCCAGCAATAAAAAAATAAATAAATAAACACTGAAATATGAATTGCATATAGTTTTCTTGTATCACAAAATATTCTTTTTTTTTTTTTTGGAAGAGAGATGGACAGTGAGAGAGACAGAGAGAGAGAGAATCAAATTTATTTAGTTTTTCACATGGCCTTCGTTGCTCCAACACTTAGTTGTGTACGTGGTGCTGGGGTTTGAACCCGGGTCCTTGTGCTTGCCAGGCAAGCGCCGAAACCACTGAGCCACCGCTCCAGCCCACAAAACATTCTTTATAAAAAATTTTTTTCAACCCCTTAGAAAATATAAAAACCATTCTTAGCTTATAAAACAGCAGGTGAAATGTGACCCTCGGCTGTAGTTTGCTGACCCCTGGTCTCAGTGGAAACAGGCGCTTGAGATGGGAGGACGACCCTTCGGGAAAGATTCTCAAGGTTCCCGGTCGCTCCGCAGCCCGGGTCATGGGCAGGGGGAGCTCAGATGGCGAGGAGTCCGTGGTCTCACTTGAGGCCCGTGGAGGAGGAGGAAAGGGTTCTGAAGGCCTCTTCTCTCTGCGCGGTTCAGGGAAGGCCGCCGGAGCCCGTGGTGCTGAGGGAGGCAGCTGCTGCCCCGGCAGAGTGAAGTCTGGAATTAGGTGTCAGATTCTAAACGCAAACTCCGAACGGAATACAAGTGACAGGAATGACTTTGATCAAACCAGCGACGCATAAGTGAAACATCGACAATGTTTTTTTAGTAAAGAGAGAGAGAGGGAGGGAGAGTCCATTGTGTTTAGTTTTTCTTCTGGTTCCTGTTGCTCTGGTACTCAGTTGTGATGCGGTGCTGGGGTTCAAATCTGGGTCCTTGCACAGCCCAGGCAAGTGCTCTACTGCTGAGCCACCGCTCCAGCCCCAAACACCAACACCGTTAATAAACAATAGCAAAAGCAGGAGAAACAAAATCCGTCGTCGCTGATTACATTAAACACGAATGGCCGAATTCTGCTGCTTAAATACAGAGACTAATAGATTGGGTTAAAACACAGAATCTAGTGGTTTGCTGTTTACAAGAAACATAATTAAATATGCAGAAAGCAAAGGTTAAGAATAAAAAAGAGCAAAAAGGTATTGAGCGACTAACACCGCGTGCGTGGTGATACTACAGACAGACATGGTAGAAATTAAGTTGGAAACACAAAGCAGGACAGAGAGGGACAGCGCGTAACCACAGAAGTGTGGCTATAAACTTGCGCGCACCAAGCATGGAAATGAAATCTGCCAGAAATTGAGGGGAATTTAATTTTTAAAGTGAAGTTACAATAAATAGACAACAGATACGAGCAGAGGCAAAGCCAGTCACATCCTGATTTGTAGATACGAACACTCAATCGCCCTCGAGTGGAGAACACGTTTTTTATGTCTGTGGAACATTGATAGAAGCTGATTGTAGAGCTGCCATCGTTCAAAAAATATTTCTAGAACATCAGGCCTGAGGATAACACGGTGATTTTTTTATTTTTATTTTTCGTACCAGTGATTGAACCCAGCTGTGCTTAACCACTGAGCCACATCCCCAGCCCTTTTTATTTTTTATTTAGGACAGGGTCTCGCTAAGTTGCTTAGGGCCTCGCTAAATTGCTGAGGCTGGCTTTGAACTTGTGATCCTCCTGCCTCAGCCTCCTGAATTCCTAGGGTCACACTTCCTTTCCTATAGTCTCTATTTAGAAATGAACAAAAAGGAAATTCCTCTTCGTTGGTTAAGGCAGTTTCTGAAATTATTCATATAATGTCAAATTCCTTAGTAATAACTTTTTTCTCTGAGTTTCTTTCCATCCCTTGAATACATTGCAGAGAAAGTCTTAGATTCAGTGGAAGGTGGCTGAACACTGCTTGGTTCGCCACCAACATGGTTTTTATTTTTATTATTATGGATTTATTTATTTACTTTTGCAGCGCTGGGGGTCAAATCCAGGGCTCATGCACATCCCCAGCCTGCTACCTGCTTAAAAAAAAAGTGTTTATTAGTGCATTGTGACATAATCACGCGTGCGTGGAATGTCATCGCTCCCTTTCAATCCCTCCTTCTCTCCCTCCTTCCGCCCCTTGCTCTTCTTCCTCTGCTCTTCTGCTTCCCTCTTTATTGTTGTTTTAATTGGTGGTATATATCTTATGTCAAGGTGATTTGGTCAGTTTCGTTACACGATTCCCTCCCTCTCCTCTCCTCTCCCTGACTCCCTCTCCCCCTCCAGTCGTCTCCCTTCTGTTGCATCAGATCCCCTTCCTTTGCTAACCTGCTTTATTTTTTTTAAGAGAGAGGGACAGTGAGAGAGAGAGAGGGAATCAATTTTACTTAGTTCTTCACGTGGCTTCGTTGCTGCGAGTCTTCACTGCGTTCACGGTGCTGGGGTTTGAACTACGCGTCCTCGCGCACGCCAGGCAAGCGCTGTAAGCGCTCAGCCACCGCTCCAGCCCCTGCTAACCTGCCTTTTAACAAACTATAGAGAATAGAACTGGGAATCGGATCCGGTGGAGCTGCAACTAAGATTCAATTCTTTTTTTTTTTTAATTGTAGTACTTTTACCATTAACTTCTATTTGTGGCTAGCAATTCTCATTTTCTCTTTAGGGTAACATGTGAAGTTTCCATTTTAGGCATAAAGAAAAAAAATTCTTAAAAAGGGCTGGGGATGTGGCCAAGTGTTTAAACTCCCTGGGTTCAATCCCCAGTACAAAAAGAAAGAAAGAGAGAAAAATATTAGGTAGCTAATAGTACAGATTTGGAAAGATCTTGCAGAAATGATGAGCTTGAAGGGTGGCCAGCAGCTAAGGCCAGTCCACTGGGCCGTGTCCCCAGGAAGTCACTAGTGTCTCCGCCACATGTGGATAACTGCAGCTTCCGCGAGCCGAGGGACAATGTTTACAGAAGAGTCTTCCACTCAGCGAGGGGCCAGCGTGGCCGCGCTGGAGGGACACCGCGGGCAGAGGAAGTGGCCGATGAGGGCAAAGGTCTGGCTGTGCCCCAGCAGGTTTTTTTTTTTTTTTTTTTTTGGTACCAGAGATGGAACCCAGGGGTGCTTAACCACTGAGCCACATCCCAGCCCTTTTTGTTTTTTTATTTTGAGACAGGGTCTCACTAAGCTGCGAAACACAAAGGCATTCAGAACCACACCATGTGGCAGGACTGGTTCAAGCATGGGTGAGCGCATGGCACAGAGACGGCCGTGGGGCTGGGCACAGAGACGGCCGTGGGGCTGGGCACAGAGACGGCCGTGGGGCTGGGCACAGGGAAGGCTGTGGGGCTGGGCTTCATGTGAGAGGCTTCACCAAAGACCCGCATGTAGCTGGGCGTGGTGGTGCACACACCTGTAATCCCAGAGGCTCAGAGGGCTGAGGCAGGAGGACCCCTAGTTCAAGCCCAGCCTCAGCGACTCAGCGAGGCCCTGTCTCACTAGGGGAGCAGAGGGAATGAAAATGGTGGAGAGCATTCCAGGTTCAGGAGCTGCCCTGTAAAACAGAGAGGCCAAGAAGCTCCTGGTGCTGTTGCCCTCAGCCCGGAGAAACAGACAGCTGCGTCGGGCAGGGGCACCCGTCCAAGCCAGGCCCTGTGTCCTGAAGCCAGGGAAACCATACAGGCCCCAGTTCACCTGAGCTTGAGAGATCCTTGGAGCAAGGACCTACGGAGAGGCTGGCCTCCGCTGCAGCCTCTCCCCTGCCCCTCTGCCTTCCCCATGTCACCTGCTTTATTTGTGGAGCCACTGAGATGAGAGGGCTGGCGGTCACTTGCTGTGTGGAGCCGCATTTCTCTCTAGCAATCATCACGCCCTCCCTAGGATTGTGAGGAGCGAGAGGAGGGGTGGGGCAGGTGAGGGCTCCATGCCCAGCACAGCAAGAGCCCTGCCACGCTCGCTGGGCTCCATGTCCACCTTGACGGTCTCCCCACAGCCCTCCCTGCCCCGGCAGCACGCACAGCCCCCTTGGTGGCTTTCTCTGACAAAGGTGGTCCTGGCAGGTTAGCCAGCGTCTCTTTCAGCTGAGCTCAGCAGCCGGCTATTCTGCTAAGCTGTGAGGTGGTCCCCGGCAGGGGCTGCAGGCAGGTGGGGCCACAGCGACAGCTGTGCGTAGGCCAAGGCTCTGGGAACACGGCTCCAGAGCAGCCTGCCAGGGTCCCAGGGACCGTACCCCCCACCTTGTGGGAGGGGTAAGGAGGAGGAGCTGCAGGTGCGAAGGGCTGAGTGGTCCACCTGGCATGGAAGGGGCCCGGGGAGCAGTGGGTATCATCATTCCGTTTATAGGAACTTCCCTGGTGGCACAAATGCCTGGACTCCTAGCTGGGGTGGTGGCAAGAAGCCGCCCACCCCCGTGGTGGGGTCAGGCCAGGCATGCCAACCACTGCAGGTCTGGCACCCACTGGCGCCGGTCGGGAAGGCCTTAGGGCTGGGCCCAGGAGCCTGCGGCTCGGGCCCAACCAAGTGTAAACACGCAGACGCCACCAGAGCACTGGCCGGCTTTGAAGTCTGGTGTAGCGCTGCCTCCTGGCTCCTGGCGCTGCCCCGCTCCACTGCTGATGGCTTGTTAAATGTACCCAGGGCACCAGGGAGCACGCTAGCCTAGGGCGTGGGCCGGCATGCAACCTGTCCCCTGCCCTGGCAGAGCCTGGGCTCCTCGCCCTCCTTCCTGAGCAAGACGGCCCAGCAGGCTTGGCGGGCCCCACACCTGTGGGCTGCTGCACCCCCAACCCCTGGAGGCAGCCGTGCTGCGGTCTGGCTGGCCGCTCGGCCTGTTCTGCTGCCCCTTGTCCCTCCAGGCTCCTTGCAAGCAGGTTGAAGGTGGTGATGACTCCCAGGTCACTTAAGAGAGCCGGGGGTCCCTGAAGCAGAAGTTGGGAAGGCAGACGCATGCCAGGTTAGGTTCCCTAACGCACAGCTGACCCATGGTCCAGATCCAGAACCTCTGGAATGAATGAATTTCCTTCCCTGGGGTTTATCCCAGGGGCTTGCAGTGGGGTGGATCATTGCTTAGAGACTTTCCTGCCAAACTTCTTGTCTTATTCTTATAGCAGCCTTGACAGGCAGATGCATTTGTCTTTTTCTTTTCTTTTTTTTTTTTTGCAGGGGAGTTCTGGGGATTGAACTCAGGTGCTTTATCTATATCCCCAACCCATTATTTTATTATTATTATTATTGTGAGTTGGGATCTCACTAAGTTGTTTAGGGCCTCACTAAACTGCTGAGAGTAGCCTCGAACTTGCAAACCTCCTGCCTCAGCCTCCTGAATCACTGGGATTACAGGCATGCGCCACTGCGCCGGGCTGCCTTATTTTTGCAGAAGAGGATCCTGAGGTTCCGAGGTTGACAGGAGTGAATTGGCTTACCCAGGTTGCACGGTGACTGCACCCAAAAGCCAGCCCCACCCGTGCTGAAGAGGACACAGCATGTTTTTGATGATACTACACAAGCCTCTGTCAGCCTTTGCCAGTCCTGGTGACTTTCATGTGACCTGGAAGAGTCAACAGCCCATTTGCCCAGGGCTCTGCCTGGACCCAGGCAGCGTCTGTGTTCTTTGTGCGCTCCCTTCTCGCTGCTTCAGACGGCCGCTGCTGGTCCCCGTCCTCCAAGAGCACCGTGGGTGGCAGGGACTTGGGTCTTCATCAGTTGGATAACGGTTCTGTGGTTTTGGGCATGTCTGAAGACCTGCTTCAGATGGCACCTCTGCTCTCTACTTCAGCTTCTCCCACGGTTTGACATCCGCTGACTTAGTCTTAGTGTCGTGACCAACACTTAACCCTAATCCTACTGACAGCCGTTGTCAGAGGAAGAAACGGAGGTTCAGAGAAGCCCCGTGCTCCAGCTCATAGAAGGTTAAGAGGCAGAGGCCAAAGCTTCCAAGGCCTTTCCCTCTTCTGAGCACAGGGTCTTCCTCACAGCAGACCTGGAGCCCAGCTCAGAGCCCATCTCACTGCTGGTGCCCCTTGTTCCTATGGTGCCACTTCTCCAATTTGAATTAGAATAGTTGCTTCAGAACTGGGACAATTCCCAAACCTCATCATGGGAGCCGGGCCCTGAAAGAGAGACACACGGGTAATGACATAATTATGTGGCCTGGCAGCCAAGCTCCCACTCACAGGCTGGGGACAATGGGGACCGGCCTGGCATGCAAGCAAGAGCCCCGGAATTGCATGTGCAGCCAGTGGCTGCCCTTGGGGAGCTCGGTCCCGCCAGCCCCTGAAGCCTAACAGAGGAAGCAGATGATTCCCGCCAACGGTGAAAGTCCCCATGAGCTATTGTGACCACGCTCATGTGGCTTCAGCACTGTTCCCCGCAAGCAGGGCCCGTCCAGCAGATCCCACATGCCTTGCCTTGGCTTTGACATCACAGTGATTGATTTCAGAATGAAACCGTCCAGCTGTTCTCTGAAGGGTTTCCTTGGTACATGTGCCGTGTCTGATCTCGGGTCTCGCTCCTTCAGCTGGGAGAGTCTGTGATTTGGAGAAGATCCCACTCACATCCCCCAGGCACGTGAGCATGTGTGCACTCTGTGTGTACGCGCACACACGCTCAGTCTAGTGATGCGCAGGACACGGCAGAGCCACACCCTGGCCCCCCAGGCCTCACTCCTGACACCCAGGACCCATGAGAGCCCTGCTTTCCGAGATCTCTGCAGAGATTCAGGCCTGACTACGCCTGCAGGAAGGCCCGTCGTCCCTCTTTCAAACCAGACTCTGGATGGACGAGTCCCCTCTTCTGCCCACACGCAACGCACCCGCAATTCCTGGAAGGGTGCATTTGGGGGCTGCAGAAATAAACTGCGGCCAAGACTGTCCCACCTCCCCGTCCAGCTGGGGCGGCACTGCCGACCAGCTCAGAGCTCCGCACCCGGGCAAGGCCGCCATCTGCCCAGGTTGGTGGCCGGCAAGCTCGGCAGAGCTGCCGTCCCTCAGCAACGTCCACTCCAGGCTGCAGGTGGCAGCCAGTACGGCTGGGGGCACAGGCCCTGCATATGTACCCCTGTGGCCTTGCGAGTGGTGTGACGGGGGGATCCCCAAGGGAGGGAAGATGCTGTGCCCAAGGACGGAGGGGGGCACGGCCAGGCCAGTAAGCTGTCCCCTGTCATCTCCTTTAACCCTAAAGCAGCTCCGTTTCTCCACATTACAGACGCTCACGAGGTTAGGCTGCTGGCTGGACTCTCAAGGCACCCCAGCTTGGCTTTCGAACCCAGGCTCTAACCCACCCACCCATCATGCAAGCTGCAAACAGTGTTTTCTTCCTGGATCCTTCTCCCGTTTGTTTGAAATCTTTTTTTTTTTTCCTGGTACCAGGGATTGAACTCAGAGGTGCTGAACCATGAGCCAGCCACATCCCAGGACCATGCCCCGCGCACACACAACACACACACACGTCTTTTTGAGAGAGAGAGAGAGAGGGTCTGTCGTCTCAGTTGCTTGCCAGGGGCCTAAGTTGCTGAGGCTGGCCTTGAACTTGAAATCCTCCTGCCTCAGTCTTCCGAGCCGCTGGGATTACAGGCGGGCACCGTGACGCTGGGCTCTTGTTGGAAACCTTTGAGAGCTGGAGTGGGTCATCGCACCTCCCTGTCTGGCTGAGCCCCTCGTCCCGTTAACCCTCCCTCTCCTGCCTGGCTCGCAGCCTCTCAGCCTTCTCTCTCGTTCCTCCCTGCTGTGGTGCCCACTTTGGAATGTGAGTATCTGGAACTCACCAACGTAGTAACTCACCTCCTGGGCCCTGAGAGAACCGGTGGGGAAGTTCACCCTTCCGCCAGCCTCGGGCAGTAGATGAGGAACCCGGGCAGGCCCCAGGGATTGGGCGGCTGCCTGGCCTCTGATGTGTTCTGAATTTGGGTCCCTGCTGCGGTCCTCATGTCCTCTGACGGCTCTGCCCTGCCCTCCCCACCTCCTTCCCTCTGGATGGCCTGGGCCCCCAATTCCTGGCGCCCCCAGGCTGGGCTTCCAGGCCCACTGTGTGCAGCCAGCGATGGCCTAGCTCAGGGAGCCCAAGGAGTAGAGAAAGCCCCCAGGCCTTGCCGTGGGGCTCTGAGCCCAGAGCCCTCCTGACAGCCACACTGGCTGTGTGACGCTGGGCGATTCACTCACCTTTGCCGAGTCCCCAGTTCCCAGCAGGGCTTTTCTAAAGATTAAATAATGCCACGGGGACACCTCACCTGTGACACAGCTGAGGACAGGTGAGCACCTTTCCCTCCCCTGCTGCAGGGCAGGGGTAGGAGGGAAGGAGCAGCCAACCAGCAGGGGCTGAGCAGGACAAGTCTGCCCCCCCAGGGGTGGCCACACCCACAGTCACCCTCAGGCCCCTGTAAAGAGACAGTGGGGCCGTGAGCAGGCAGGGGGTGCCAGGGTTGCAGAGACATGCAGGGATCTCCACCTCGCTGTGCCCACCCCACTAATGGAAGTCAGTGGGGACGCGGTGTCTTCTACAAGCCACAGAGCAGAGCAGGAGGGACAGAGATGCTCCCTTTGCATGCCACTCCACCCGCAGGGGACCGCAAGGCCAGCGGCAAGAGGGAGCTCTCCTGAGAAGGTCACCAGAAAGCCCACTCGCTCCTCGCCTTACCCCGGATGCTTACAAAAATATTGTGGTAATGTAGGTTTAGTGAGCCAGGCCCACCGCGCTCCAGCAGGACCCCGAGAACATAAACAAGCATGGGGGACGCTCCTGGCTCCCCAGCTCCCAGCCCCTGGCTCCCCCAGCCTCTGGCTCCCCAGCTCCCGGCTCCGGCTCCCCCAGCCCTTGGCCTTTGTTTATGTAGCACTAAAACTAACTCTGGGGTCGTCTCTGTCTGCCATGAAAGCCCCGAAGCTTTTTGAAGTTCCCCTGAAGTTAATAAAATTAGTCTGCCCTCATTGTAGGACCCTGGCTGGGGGAAAGAGGGTTCCTCCACTGTCTCTGTGGCATTTGGCTTTTTTAAGTTAATATTTTATAACCAGAAGAGAGGAGGAGGCAGGGGAGAAGTAGGAAGGCCTTTTGTTCATAGGTAGCTCTGCGACCAGAAAGCCCATCCTACAGCATGCGCGTGCAGGGAATTGTGTGTGTGTGCTTCCAGAAAGGCACCAGTGAGTGACACCCAGGGCCAGACAGCTGGCTCACTCCTGGATGAGCTCTGGGTTTTTTCTGGACCAAGAATTCAACCCAGGGGCGCTTAACCACTGAGCCCCATCTCC
>PVKS010050949.1:0-11344 GCA_004027875.1 Aplodontia rufa | reverse complement strand
TATATATATATATATATATATATATATATAAATTCTGAAAATTAGATTTATCCCCAAGAAACCCTCCCAATTGCCCACCCTTATTCCTCCCCCACCCTCCTTCTCAATACATCTCCAGGAATGCCTTAGGTTGTATGTCACTACACGTTTTCAGGGTTTAATACATGAGAGTTGACCACCTTTCACAATGGTCAGGGTTTAGCTCCAGCCTCCACAGATGAGTGAAGACATTCGACCCTTGGTTTTCTGGGTTATGCTGACTTTACTCAGCACAATCAGACTCCTGATTCAAAGTTGACAGCAGAGCATCGAGTTAAGGTTGTTAAAAGAAGGCATTGACTGACAGCAGAGCACAGAGTTAAGGTTGTTTAATAGTTACTATTGTGCCTTCTTTAAACAACCATAACCTCTATGCTCTGTTGTCAGTCAACTTTGAATCAGTGGTCTGATTTTTCTGTCCTCCTCCCATAGCTCCTGTTTAAAAATCAATAAACACAAGTAACCAAATTTCCATGTAGATTCTCTCTTCCTTTTCCTGAGTACTGCTGGAGAAAATCACACAATGGATCAGATTCAAGTTACCATAAACTTATGTTCAAGTGCCTCAAATTACTCTCTTTCCCTTAAAGTTACTGTTTCAAGTTTCTGTCTCATTTCCTATTTTCAAATATTTATGAAACAAATGCCTGAAATTTTCCTCAAATTTCACAACCATATTTCCCAGATTTATTTTCATTTATCACTTCTTGTTGTTTTCTGTTATCATTAAAGGAATTATTTTCATTTCTTTGCTGAACCTTGTCTCATACCCTATTGGAAATCTTGCAATACATTTATTTCCTTAACTTAAAATATCTTTCTTTATTAATTTATTTCTATAAACATTTAAATATCTTCCTACTTAATTCATAGGCTTCCTTCACCTTTCTGCTAATTTATCCTTAAAATCTTAGTTTAAACATTCCTTTATAGATATTTTTCTCTATTCTCCCAGAGCAGGCAAATTGTCCTTTGTATCTTCAATTATATTTATTTTCTTTTCACCATTAACTATGTTTATTTTCTACTGAAAAATCTCCTAAAAACATTTTGAAACTTCTTTATATCAGTCATTCAAATCATTTGAGTCCAGCAATAGTTTTGATGGGCTTATTTTGTTGTTGTTGGTGGCAGTGGTGGTGATGGTGGTGGTGGGGTGTGTGTGTGTGTGCAGGTAATTGAAAAGAAATGAAATTAATGTCAAGGGTAAAATGTCCTACATTAGCCAAAGCTTTCCCATTGCATCATGGGTGTTTGGGTAACTCAGTGGTTGAACTTTCACAATCAGGGCAATTTAATGACTGCATCCACCATGCCATTTGTTTCTGGTTAGAAGCAGCAACCAATAAAGTGGTTTAAGAAGAGAGAAAAGCCACTAAACTATGTTACATATTTTAAGTACTTGATTAATTAATTTCAGAGTTGTATAGTTGTTGCAGAGTTCTTTGAAGGCTGTTTGGATTTAAAGAATAATAAGTTTAGCAAGTTTCTTTACTTCTGTACATTTGGTTACTCATCTAAAAACTATCATTTTATACACCTAAAAGCATTTTTGTGAGTTTTAATTACATATATTATATATGTATTAATTTTTTAAGTTTGATTACATAATGAATAAATTATATATAAAGTATGATTTATATTGTATCTAATAATGTATGCCTATACATATTCATACATATATAGTACAGCATTAAAGGTGAAATAATATTTGGTATTATTATAAACAAGAAGCTTAGTAACTATTTTGTACATATTATAAGCTAGTAAGGAAAGAATGCTTTTGGTTAGAACTCAAAGAAATTGGAGTTCTGAGAACAATAACTTTTCAAAAGTTTAAGGATGCTCTGTTACTAAGACAAATAAAAGAAAGGGATAATAATGAAAAAAAGCTATTTTGTTCTAGGATGCAGGGAATTTGTCTCCCCTTTGGAATTTTTAATTAGTATGATGCATTCAAAACTATAGCATTAAAATAAGAATTTGAACAATTAAGAAAAACAAACATGCTTTCTACACAAAGAATTACTGAAGAGAAGCATATCTATTTTATAGAATTTTTCTAATGTAAAACTAGGTAGGATTATATATATAGTATATTACCTCTCTCTCTCTCTCACTCTCTCTCTCTCTCTCTCTATATATATATATATATAGCATTCTTTCATTGAGATCTGATGAAATTAAATAGTTTTTAAAGGTTTTGCTGAAATGTATTCTTAGCCTCTTAATGATTAAATGCCTACCAATCCTTAAGTTGCAAAATCTCTGATGTATGCCATGTATATGTATGCTTACATACACACAAGTGCACACACACACACACATGTGCATGGAGATTGGAGAATTTATTGATTAATACAATAGGATCAAAGTAAAAAATCACTTGCTTGCTAGATGCTATCTATTCTCATATTAAGAAAAAGAGGCACTTTTCATAGCAATCAGCCCACTCATACTTATAAACAGAATCTAATCAGCAAAGGATATATGAGAGATTTACAACACAATTTGTTCAGTTAGTCAATGTAATAAACTTTCCCCCATAAAATTAAAATGAATTATGTTCCATTTTTAAAACTGACCCTGTTTAGTGTTCCTCTTCAAGAGATCTTTTCTAAAAGGTATCTGATTTCTGTAAATCAAAACCCAGGACGGGATTGGCTTAGCTCACGTTCCACTGTTTACTGCTTTCCAAAGAACTGTTACCTAGCAACTGCGTGGAGCAAGCTTGTTACACTTTAAATCACACAAGACCTCAGAAAATGCTGCCATGACATGAATGTGATGAAGACTTTTGAAAATATATTCTGACTTGTTGAAAAGTAATATCAATTTTATTTTCCATAAAGTAAAAGGGATTTAACATATTTGATTCATATGCATCAATTTATATCCTTAATTTTAATTGTTTTAAAGCTTTTAAATTGAAAATGATAAAATAATGATATAAAGAAACCAAGAAACTCACACAATAATACTATATTAAATGTCATATCCCTGTAGAAGTTTGTACCATCCCTTGAAGCAGTTACTTTTAGGTGTCATGCTCATGCTTACTGTATTGATCAACATTCTGTCATGATAGAAAACACATGAAATATTCAACTTTGAAATGGAAAAGAATTGTTTTGTCTTACAGCTTTGGTGGCTGCTGTCCATTTTGGGATGGCCCTGTTGCTTTGGATGCGGCTGCATATCATGGCAGGAGCATGTGGTAGAGAAAAAAAATGCTCACCTCAAGCTCATAAAGCAACATAGAGAAAGTAGAAGAGACCTAGTTCCTACTTGAGGGCGTGCTCCAAGTACCTAAAGACCTCCCACTAAGTGATATCTCTTAAAGGTTCTCCCAAGTTTCAATTGAGCCAGGCTGAGGACAATACCTTAACACATTGACCTTTGCAGGACACTTAAGATCCGAATTGTAGCATCTAAAGACTACTTCCTGCACTTACTCAGACATTCAGGTGTACTCATGAGCATTCATACAAAATTGATCATTTTTACAAAGTGAGGTCGTATTTTAATTGTGTAACAATGTAATGGTATGATACTTTTTGCCACTTCCATTTTTAAAATATATGTTTGACATTGTTCCGAGCAAATTTATTGACTATCTCTAATTTTTAGTAATGCATTATTCTGATGCCATATACTACTTTAGAATTCTGGTTAACATTTTATGCTTATTGTCTGCAGTTTTTTAAAAAAGAAAAAATGTATAAGGTAAGGGATATTGTTAATCATGTTTCATAGATAAACTATATTCAAAGTTGTTTTCTAAGACTTTCTTTTCAACCTGGAGTTTATTGCCCTGCTCATATGTCCCCCTTAATTATAAGGGTGGCTACCCTAGAATCATATAAAGCAATAGGTTTTGAGTGAGAAAGTCACATAGCACTTTAATCTGACCCTTTATTGGTCTTGAGAAGTCTTAAAAGGGGACATCTCTGATATAGGCTCTGAAAAGTATATCACCTACTATTTAAGTTTGATTCACTTTTTTAGTTCTGCAAGTGTCCAGATTTCTGGACTCTTGATTAGGTTTCTGACTACAAGTAAATAATCTCCTACTTAAGAGTTCTATTCCCTTCCCTCTCTGTTTTATCCTAGATTTCTCTCTGTATTTATACCTGACTTAAAACATCATAGTCCTGTCAACACACACTGGTGATTCTTTCCCTTTCCAGCTACCTCTTCTAAGCACATCTCTGTAGACATGTGGTTTCTATAGACAAAGGAGAAAATGGATGGTATAGGGGAAAGCAATTTCCATCATGGAGATAAATATCTGCTTCATGCATTCATATGATTCCTAAATTTTAAATGACTTAGTCTTCTATTTTTAATTGGAAAATTATTAGATGAAATTGCAGTTCATAACCTGAAATGTCTTGAAAGAGGAATGTAAGTAACTGTTATGTAAATCTTAAAAAGGGCTCAAGCTCCTCACATTCTCCAACACCACTTTGTTGTATATTTGATAATACTGATGACCATGAAAATGATTCTTTCAAAGCCCTAGATTCATGTTTCTGCAAATTCCATCCTTTCGGTGTTCTCGCCCACCATTGCATCTAAACAATTCCAGAGCCACATCCTATAGCATGTCATTACTAGTAAGTGTGAACCCTGTATGATTCCCAAATCTAGTGTCTCTGACCACATCCTCCATCATTCCATTTAACACACACTAATGCAGAACTTCAACTACCTTGCAAATTATGCTTAGACCAACAAATTTTTATCCTACCAAATTTTTCATTCATGCCTATAGGTCCCAATTTTCCTTTCTTAATTAATTTTAAACTGAGATATGAAAGCATAAGAATTGTCCATGTTACCTGAGAATTATGTAATGTTTTTGGTATATGTTTACGTTGCATAATGTTAAATCTGTTAAACATATTTATCTCCTCAAACATTTGTTATTTATGGACCTAACTTTCAAAATCTTTTTTGGAAGTTTTTGAAATGTTCAGTATGTTATTTTTATGTATAAAAATAACACCCTGCTGTTCAATAGCCCACCTGAGTTTCTTGTTCCTATCTAATTTTAACAGCATTCGTTGATCAACCTTTTGCCGTTCCTCTTCTCATCCTAGACTTTCTGGCATCTGGTAACCACCATTCTACTTTCAACTTTGTGAAATCAGCTTTTATAGATTTCTCATGTGAGTTGGATCTTGTGGTATATGTCTTTCTCTTCCTGACTTTGTTCACTAAACATAATAACATTTCTATCCATGTTGGTTCAAATGGCAGAACTACATAGTTTTTGCGGGTAAATGGGATTCTGTAGTGTGTATGTACCACCTTTTCTTTACTAATTTCCTTACTTTAACCTATTTAGGTTCCATAGCACACCATTATAATCCATATTTTTAATTTACCCTGTTACTTGACTCTATTAGTTGTACTTCATCAAAAGTAAAACATTAAATCTAACTCTCTCATTTCTTTGTGTTAACTTCCACTCACTTGAATGTAGCTAAAGTAAAGAAATAAATAAGCAAAACATAAACTACAACCCTTGGTTATCAACCTTGTCCCTAATCATAATTTCCATCTATTTTACTAAGAAGGATAGGGCCAGAGGAAGAAAAGTGTAACTTTTATAAACTTCCACTGACACTTTTAACCAATTACCTGCATTTATACCCATGTTCTGCTTTCTCTCCTGTTAATATGTATATTAACAGGATATATATCCTGCATGTTTTAGAAGTTGTGAAAGATCATTAGTGCATTTGGCAATAAGCAGTGCTATTTAGTAGAACTATTGGTGATAATGGAAATCTCTAGAACGTCTAGTATGGTAACCTGTGACCACAGGTATTACTGAGCCCTTGAAAGATGGTTAATGTGATGGAAGAAATAAATTTTTACTTGTTTTTAATTTTAGTTTTTTTATTCATTCAAGATAGTTTTACATTTAGGAGGGAATTGTTGTCATACAGTCTTGAACACATGCATAATGACAGGACAAGCTGAGGCTGATGCCATTCCAAGATCTCCCCACTTTGGGTTTCCCCAATCCCATGTTTCCCCCTACTTTACCCCTGTGTTAGTTGGGCTTCTCATGGAAATCGAAGGTTCCCTACTGGGTTGGTGATTCTCACACTGGCTCGCTCCAGCTGCCTTGATATCCCTCCTAGTTCCTCCCCCACTTCCTGCCACCCTCCCTTCATCCCCCAGCATCATAGGCAAGGTTCTTTATTAAATAGCCTCTGTGGTTAGTGCCAAATGTATTGGACTGCACAGTTTTTGTGGGGATGGAGTGGAATGTTGAAGAGCTGAAAGACATGAGCACCTGTAAGAAACTTTTGCTTCAGCCTAGAGATTGTTAGAGTCCTCCATCCTTTAGCAGTTGTTAATAAATAAATAATAATAAATAAATAAAACCAGAAAACTCTGAAAAATGAGAACATGTTTATATTCATGTTTGTTTTGGTGGTAAATATGAACTGACTTGAAATCATTTGTGGCAGGTCCTGCATTGAACACTCATGAAATTATTTAATCTATTATATTTTTCCAAATTAATACAAATAATCACACATTTAAATGCACAAATATTTTTAAGATCAGTTTGCTCCATAGATATATTTTATTGTGTTTGATCGATGAGGTGTATTGCTTTACTTATAGCTGAAAATAAAATGTGTTATGTAATCTGATGTCTTTAGGAATTATGGATAAGTGTTAGAAGCCTGTAGTAACTAGTGTGAATGTAATGGGTAGGGGGATAGACTGAGAAAGTTATTACTTTAATGAATTAATCAATAAACTCTGTCATATGGCACTGGGAAACAAGAGGTAATGTAGCATGAAGGAGTATTTTCAATTTATTTTTTCAAATTCAGTCTAGGGGTTAGTGATTAGTATTAAAAAATGTCCCAATGGGAAGGATATGTTTAGACCTCAGAGGAGAGTTCTAAAGTTATGATCAATTCTGTTTTGCAGATTGAATTTTGTTTCTTTGTAATATATGCTAATGAATATTATTATGTAATTAAATATTCAATCATAGGCCTTTCCCTGTGTTTGCCATCCATAGAGACTAAAACAGATTTTTTAAATGAAATGAATACTGATTTCACTGTTTGTCTAACAAGAAATTTCATGATAATTATATATTGACTCATTTACCTAGGATGGTGGCTTTTATTCTAATTGATACAGTGTTTCCTTTTCACAGTAAATGTTTTACAGCATTTCCTTTAGTATTTTGAAATGAAACTCAGTAAATATAATTATCTATATACTTAGATTTAAGACAATGTAACATGCTGATTGTAATATGAAGGAAAAAACAGAAGCATATTTTTTACTATGTGAAGGTTTAAATATGAATAACCAAGAGAAAAGCAGTGGAAATGAAAGATGTTTGCACCAATAACTATGTCAAGAACTAATACTGACACTGGTAATATATAGGAATAAAATATTTTAAAATTGTTAATGACGTACAAACAATGCTTAACAGTGCAAATTTTCTTTTTTTACACCACAGTTATGTCCCTAGATAATTTAGTATTTTACTATAAAGCAGTACAAGCCTTATATTTGTTAATGTACAAAATCGCTACCTTTAACGTTACTATACATTTATTTTAAGGCTGGATACTTTTGCCCAACTGTAGTAAAAGAGATATAGGTAAATACAGAAATGGTTACCTGAAATTTATTAGTTTTTTTCTTTCTTTGCAGTTACCACTGATTATATTAGTGTAGTATTGAATAGTATTTTTAAAAACTATGCTACAGCACATGATATTCCTATAGTCAGAGACTTCCAAATTTAAATGCATACATTCTTTATAGAAGAGGAAAAGGAAACAGAAGTGATCAAATGTTTTTCTTTTTAATCACGTACACCATATGTTTTCATGTTCGCCTACAGAAAGAGATACAATTTGTGGATTATAGTGGGGGGAAGTTAATAATTTAATGTACATATATACTACATTATCATACCCTCCAAATTTTCTTTTACAGATTGGTTTAAATTTTTTTGGTAGAACATATTTTATTACTTCTCTATTGCTATAAAAAATCATTCCAAAAAAGTAGCTAAAAACAACAATAACCATTTCATATGTCTCAATTTTTTTTTTGCCTCAAAGGTATGAGTTTATTTTTTTTTTCTTTTATTGGTTGTTTTGAGAGATGGACACAATGGTGCATGCCTCTAACTCCAGTGTCTTGGGAGGCTGAGGCAGGAGGATCACGAGTTCAAAGACAGCCTCACCAATTTAGTAAGGCCCTAAGCAACTCAGTGAGACCCTGTCTCAAAATATAAAATGAAAAGGGTTTGGGATGTGGCTCAGTAGTTGAGCTCCCCTGGGTTCAGTCATGATACCAAATAAATAAAAATAAAAATTCTGTTTTGTGTTATAACAAATGTACATATTTTCCTCAGTTCATATGTTTCCATTTTTGGTTAGAAATCTGTAGGTCCTGTATGGATTGCTGTCATCTAAGTCTACTGTAATAGCATCACCCACTTAGCAGCATTGTTAACCTTTTCACTGATTGGGAATAAGTACACAAAGATGATTTTTTGATATATTGAAATGATGGTTTAAATAGACTCTTATTTTGCAACTATTAGTTTGCAATTCAAAACTGAATTTAGAATCCGTTTGCCTTCCCTGCATTAAATAACATGGCTGTATGTTCTTAAAATTTGCCTTAAAAATCATTATAATATATTGATAAGGAGAGGGGGGAAGGGATTGAGATTACAGAAGATTCTTAATATTTTGTCGTATAAATCTTCAGATGTAACTATAATATATAATTTCTTCCATAAAGTATGATAGATGAAAATATTTAAATAAGGCAATTAAAGTCGAAGAAAAGTATGAAATGGGTTATTTCACATGCTAAATTATAAAATCTCGTCTAAGCATAATATTTATATAGCTGTAGCATTTGCTATAAACTGTTTTCCAAGTAACCTTTTCTTGTTTCTTCCTAAAATATATGGTGCTTGTGTTCATTTTCTTGATCTGGGTCACTAACAGCCTTAATCTTCTGTTTCTTAACAGCTAAAAGTACTGTTTGCTGCTTAAGGATATGCATTTTCTTAGAACCTTATGACTTTGTTTCCTATACTGACTCTTATTTTTACTTGGAAAAGAAGGATTTTGCTGTTGTTGTTTTTGAAAATAAGATTATAATGTACTTACATAATTAAAAATGACTTCTGTTGAAAATCAAGTATCCAGCATCTTGAGCCCTCGTTCCCTTATGGAAAAATACACTTGGTTTGGGTAGCATCGTCGCCTGTAGATGCAACCTGAACTCTCCTCTGTGCCATCATTCCTAGCATTCTCTACTGTTTTTATGTCATTGAATTTTGGTTACCATTTATTATCTTTCCTGTCTTCAGCTTATTAAATTGGAGTTTATGACTCTTAGGTGCTGAGATTAACATATATCTTCAATTTACTTTAGCATTAATTTTTATTGATGAATGCTGCAGTTGTTTGCATAGTACAAAATCTATTATTTTGTGCTAGACAAGTGTTATCTACCATATCTTTTAATAACTAGTAAAACAAATGGTGTATGGTTGTGAATGTGGTAAATCAATACAGTTTTAAATCAATAATGTTATATGTCATACTATTAAATCATTAGAACTAAAGGACACTTTACAAATTATTTCATATATTTTTCAGACTGTACCTCAAAAATAGCTACAACTCACCTCCTTGTATAGATAAGGCATAGAAAATTAAGCTCTGTTCCAAAAGTTGCCAGTTTTGAGGAAGAATTGTGGCTAGACCCTCATCCCCCTCCCACACTCCCTGCCCAGTCACTTAACCCACTCTCTAGTACTCTCTTAGGAAACACATTCCCAGGGAACAATATTGCACCTGTAAAACATCTCTAAAACAAATATGTTTATATTGAGAATTTTGCCATTTTATTCATTGTTTGATATTTCATATTTAAAATATTACTCTCCCAAGGTAAATTATTCTAATTTACCTATTTTATTTCAAACAGATCATGTTGTTTGTGAAGAAGAATTTAAATACGCCATGTTAGCATTAAACTGTATATGCCCAGCTACATCTACACTTATTACACTACTGGTTCATACCTCTAGAGGGCAGTAAGTATATTTTTTCTTTAAGATAACTTATTTAAAATTATATTAAAATAATATAAGTGTAGTTGTATGTTTAGAGCTCTAAAAAAGCAAGATATGCAGCTACATATGTACCTATATTTGTATGTATGGATTACTTTCATCTAATAGAGGTGTGCTCAAGTGTCTAAGACACATAGAATATTTTAGTGATTGGATTTTTTTTCAATATCCTTTAGATAATTTGTTGCATCTTAAATTCTAAGTGTCTAAATAATTTGTAAGATCTAGAGTAAAGGCATGGATTCTATTATCAAGATAAATAGTTATACAAGCAAAATTCAAAAAAGGGATTGTGACCACCACCAGTATAAGAACATAAAGTTGATTTTTTTCTCTTTTCTTAAACTTTTAATGATTAATAAGTAGTTTTATAAAGGGAGTTAACACAGAATAAATTACTTTTATATGTACTTTTAGGCAGCCAAAAGAAAATTTTATCATCAGAACTTTTCATTTGCGTTTGTTTATTTTGATATTTTCATAAATTAGAGTTTGACTTGGATAGTGAAGGGAAATAGAGGAAGCAGCCACCATTCTTATTCTAAAAGACAAATGTTGCTCTGCATTTCAGAGTTTTTCATATTCCTTACAGTATTTCACACAAAATGCTGATTTTCTATTAAATTCTAAGGTGTATTTTTGGTCTTTATCCTTTAAATTTGGTAAGTTAATTGAGTTACTTAAGGGAGGTGCCAAGACAAATCAATCCAGGACAGGGAAAATTCTGTCTTGACATTAAGTAGTGGATGGAGTAAGTTACTAATATAAATATAATATAAATACCCAGACATTCTTTAAAATGAATTTTGCTGTCTTACCTCTGATTATGTTTCTGTTCTATTGGGAAGGGATGAGTTTCCCAAATTCTGAATAGTTACATTTATATTCTATACATTCACAATCTTTTAATCTGTGCAGTAGAAAACTCATGACAGGTATATGAATGACATTGCTGCTGCTTTGCAGGAAGTACTCAGAATTTTGATGCAATTAAAGTGCTGAAAATTATTTTGACATCAAGTAATTGAACAATAATAGCTCTCATCATATGTATTCCTTATTTTCCCATGCTATCTTTATTAGAGAAAAATAATGACATTGAATATCTAGTTCAACTTGATTGTCACACAAATG
>PVKS010050948.1:0-11357 GCA_004027875.1 Aplodontia rufa | reverse complement strand
GCCTAGCTTTTGACCAGTCCTGACTTTTGACCTGCCATCCTCTTTACTTAATTGTTTCTAGCCTTTGGTTTCATTAGAGATGTGTGACTCTTTTTTACATAAAATTGTAAGGAAAAAGTTCAGAGTACTAAGAGCATTGGTAAAATGTGATACAGAAAGAAAGTGAGCACATGCTGTTGTAAAAATGGTACAGGTAGGTTTGCTCAATGCAGGGTCACCATAAACCTTCAGTCTGTATTTAAAAGAAAAGGCCATGTGATGGGGCTGGAGCAGGTTGCTCAGCAGTTATGGCGCATGCAAACGCAAGGACATGAGTTAGAACTCTAGCACCACGTACACAACAAAGTGTTGGAGCAACAAAAGCCATGTGAAAAGCTAAATAATATTGTTTCTCTCTCTTCCCCTCTCCCGCTCTCCCCCTCCCCCTCCCTGTCCCTCTATTTTAAAAAAATAAAAAGCCATGTGATAATTTTTTTCTGTTGCTGTAATACAGTACTTGAGGCTGGATAATGTATAAAGAAAAGGAGATTTTTTTAGCCCAAACAGTTTTGGAGACTGAAAGTCCAAGATAGCCTCATGATCTTGACCTCCTAGACTCACATCATTACAACTGGTACCACAATGTGAGTGTTTATAAGAGAGAATGAGAGCAAGAAAAAGGAATCATGTGATAAGTCAGGCCAGGCCTTCCCTTTTTATAACAACTCTTTCTCAAGGAAACTAATGACTTCCCGAGAACTCTATTAGTCACTTTTGAGGTGGGTGCCCTAATGACCTAACCACTGTCATTGGGTCCTGCCTCTTGGTCTTCCACCTCAACACCACCATACTGGAGACCAAGCTTTCAGCCATACACCCAAAGCATACCCAGGCCACAGCAGATGATACCTGAAGTGCAGTAAAACGAGGCTTCCTGGACATGAACTGCTTCGATATTTCCCCCTTGTAACTGTATTCATTGCATGGATGGTCCTACTTTCTTTATTTTACTGTCTTTTATTGAAAGACATTCACAGTTTTTTCATTTCATGCATTATAAATAGTGCTGCACTGAATGACTTCATTGGTATAGTTCTCTTCTTAATAGACTAATATTTGTATTTTCCTTATTCATCCTACCCTACCGGAGCTTTCCCTAGGACTTACCTGTTTCATTAGTTCCACTCTGGCCAAAAATATTTGTTGAATATGTACTTCGTGTTTAGTCTATAAGAAAAACAATGTTGTTTTTGTTTCCAAGAACTGTTAGTGGAAATGGGGCATTTACAGAGTGACTGTGCTGTGAGTACAGTTACACCCTGAGAGAGGGGCAGAGCAGGCTGGGAGCGCCCCCAAAGGGACACCTTGTGTCTTCAAAGGCTTCCTTTTTGTTTCATGTTCGATTCTTGTGGAAAGGCTGCCTTGCTGTTCTTCTGTTTGTAGCATTAGTGCAGCACTGTAGCCTATGGTAACTTTTCAGTGTCAGGTCAGTAAACTTAAGTTCAGCCAGATCTAGACAGACTATTATAGGATGTGATCACATTGGGAAATTGACCTTGATTGGTGTATTTGTTTCAAGTTCTCACACAGACCTTGGAGATGAGAGAAAATTTCCAAAAGCAGCTGCAGGAGATCATGTCTGCCACCTCCATCGTGAAGCCCCAGGGGCAGAGGACTTCCCTTTCCAGAAGTGGCTGCAACAGCACCTCCTCGACCCCTGATAGCGCGCGTTCTGCTCGAAGTGGACGAAGTAGAGTCCTAGAGGCGCTGAGGTGTGTGCCCATCACTGATGGCAGAAAGATTAGGGGACTTGAGAGAGGGAGCTCCTCACCTGGTGACTTGTTTTTCATAAGTTAGGCTAATTTTGCCTTTTTTTTTTTTTTTAATCAGTAAAGCAGAAGTTTAGAATAGCAAAACCAGTAAAAAAGGGTTAGGTCTGTTTATCACAACAGTATATGTTGTGTCCCATTGTCTCCTTTTTTTGGCCTTCTGTTGACTACGCTTTTCTCCTTCCCTTCCTGTCTAGTATTTACTCTTTCCTTTCCTCACCCAAGCAGTTTAAGAACTGAGACTTCTTACTTGGAGGTAGGAACCATGATAGAGGTTTGTCCCATTGCAAGTGCCAGCTTCTGGATGAGACTTGATTAATGCTTTTTATTGCCTCCCCTGAGACAGAAGTGATTTTTGACATCCAGTTTGAAAGTGAATTCACTGGGCAGTCACTTTCTTCTGGTCTTTAGCATTACTATTTAACAGTGAGTACTTACGTGTAATTTTAAGGATTTTTTTGTTTGTTTGGTTGATTTGTTTCTTGTTTTTGTTTTGTGGAGTTTATTTGTTTGTTTGTTTGTTTGGCTTTGGAGGTAATCCTGGGATCCAACCCAGGATCTCATCGTGTATGTCAGGCAAGCACCCTACCACTGAGCCTCACCTGCGCCCTAAACAGTTAACTTCTTATTGGAGCATTGCTTGCAGTTTGTATGCTCTATAAATTTGTCTTCTTGGAAAGGTGATTGCAGTTTTTAGGACAAGTTGATTTAAGTTCAGTAGCATATCTGTCTTTTTCCAGATAGCATAAGTATTATATCATCTGATTAATTAATTGAACTGTTGTTCCCTTACCTATGCTATTTACTTCATGAGGCCAATTCTTAAATACTGAATAAGTGGCTTTTGGTTTAATATGCTGTAGAGCATGTTTTGTCATTACAGAAAACCTAAATCATGGGCCATGTTAGAGTAAATAAATACACCCTGAGAATAAAAGGCATCTTTCCTTGTTTTGAGGCAAAGGGACTTTTGGACTACTATGTTTTCATAAACTGTTTTTACAAAGAATATATGAAAAATAGTTGGGATTCTATGTGTTCTTAGATGGAATCATTATGATTACGCCATAAAATGTGCTTGTAATTCAGTAAATGATTGGTCTGCGTTAGACTCTGAGAAGTTTGATCAGAAGACCCTCTTTGAAGGCAGCCTTTACAGTAAGCTTCCTGTTTAATTATAGTTTTTATAATTTCAAGTGAAAAAAACTACAACTTGAGACTGTGGATATAGCTCAGTGGCAGAGTACTTGCCTAACATGTATGAGGCCCTGGGTTTGGTTCCCAGCAGTGGAGGGGAAAACAACAACAACAACAAAACCAGAAAACAGCTGTTAACCAAAGTAACCAGTTTTCTGAGCATTACCATGTTTTCTTAATCTATATATTTAAGAGAAATCCCATTTTCAAATGTAGCAATTATTTTAGAATTTTAAAAAAACTTTCCTTTGTAGTTGGAAGGCTGAGGCAGGAGGATTGCAAACTCAAGACCAGCCTCACTTGTCAGCTTAGGGAGACTTTGTCTCAAAATAAAAAATAAAAGGAGGTCTGGAGCCATGGCTCAGCAGTTTCGGTGCTTGCCTGGCAAGCATGAGGACCCAGGTTCAAACCCCAGCACCACGTACACAACTGAGTGTTGGAGCAACTAAGGCCATGTGAAAAACTAAATAAAGTTGTTTCTCTCTTCCTCTGTCTCACTGTCCCTCTCTCTTTAAAAAATAAAATAAAATAAAAAAATAAAAGGGCTGGAAGTGAAACTCAGTGGTTAAGTATCCCTGGGTTCAATCCCCAGTATCCCCATCCCCCCCAAAATTTCTTTATATTGTTGTAAATTCCCTTTGACATTTTATATATGTAGACATTTGGTCAAAATAAATGTTTCTCGCAGAAACATTTAAAAAGAAAAAATTTCCCTAAGCTTATTTATTCAATAAATATTATCAAGTGTGTACTCAGTGCTAGAAGGGTGGGCATATAAAATTGAACCATAGTTGTTATAACCTAATTTGGGGAATTTTTGTCTTTGGATTTTGTTTTGGCTGTCCATTCTATAAAATTGTCACTTTTATTTTGCAGGCAATCTCGACAAATAGTACCTGATGTTAACACTGAGCCCTCGCAAAATGAACAGATCATTTGGGATGACCCTACAGCAAGGGAGGAGAGAGCAAGGCTTGCGAGCAATTTGCAGTGGCCTAGTTGCCCCACACAGTACTCTGAGCCTCAGATTGACATTAAAAAAATGGAGGATTCTCCTTTTCAAGAGCCTTTACGTGAGCAGGGTAATGAGAAAATAATCTGTTTATTTGTTTGTGTTAGGTACATGTTGAACTTCTTAAATGTAAGCACTTACGGCTTTCTATTTCTGATTTTGGCTTAAACTTGAATCAGAAAAATAATTTGAATTCCTTTTATCAGTAAATTGAAAATAAATTTTATTCTTTAAATTTGGAAATGCAAGATGGGCACTTTATTCCAGGCATGCTTTTCACCCTTGTTCTTTTGCTCCAGTCTTCTTTTGCATTTGTGCAGTTGATATTTGGTTTTTCTCCTTCTCATCTCATTTTTTTTAATTCATCTGACTGTACCCAGTAAATACCTGCTTGTTCTTTGTATTATATGAGTTCCTTTCTGAGGTCCCATATTTTTTTCTTCTTGAGCTTTACCTTGAAAACAAAATGCTTCCTCTCATCTTTTCCCTTTATTTCTTCTTTGTCACACTGCACAATTATGTCCCTAAAGTGGACATGTAGATTCGTCTCTGCCTCTGATTTTCTCCAAATATAGAATTGCTTTTACTTCATGAATTTGGGTTTCATTTCACTGATATAAGCTTAATATCTAAAGAAAGGTTGGAGAAGCCCAGATAACACTTTCTTTCTTTTTTTTTTTTTTAATAACTTTATTTAGTTTTTCACATGGCCTTCGTTGCTCCAACACTTAGTTGTGTATGTGGTGCTGGGGTTTGAACCCGGGTCCTCATGTCTGCCAGGCAAGCACTGAAACCACTGAGCCACCACTGCAGCCCCCAGATAACACACTCTGGTTTTAAAACTAATTAATTGCGGGGCTGGAGTGGTGGCTCGGCGGTTACGGCGCTTGCCTGGCGTGCCCAAGTACAGGAGTTCAAACCCTAGTACCACGTACACAACGAAGTCTCAGAGCAACGAAAGCCATGTGAAAAACTAAATAAAAATTTATTCTTTCTGTCTCTCTCTCTCTCACTGTCCCCTCTTTCTTTAAAAATAAAAAACCTAATTGCTTTTATTGAGGGCTGCAACAGTGGCTCAGCGGCATCTCACTTGCCTGGCATGCATGAGGACCCAGGTTCGAACCCCAGCACCATGTACACAATTAAGTGTTAGAGCAACAAAATCCATATGAAAAACTAAATAAAATTGATTCTCTCTCACTCACTGTCCTCTCTATTTAAAAAAAAAATCCCTTTTATTTATAAGCTCTAGAAATAGGATATTTCTTTTGCATGTACTTTTTTTTTTTTTGAGAGGGACATTGAGAGAGAGAGAAAGAATTTTTATTTAGTTTTTCATGTGGCCTTTGTTGCTCCTCTACTTTGCTGTGTATGTGGTGCTAGGCTTTGAGCTCACTCGCAAATGCCGGGCTGAGCCACCACTCCAGCCCCTGCCTGTACTTTTTACTTTGCAGTTTATATTTACTCTCATCTTAGCCAAGGCAGATGAACACATCCCCAGAATCTGTTCTTGGGGGTTTTGGACAGTATCACATGGTATCGTTTTGTTGTCCTCAGCTGTCTGTGGTCCTGGAAATGGACGTGTGACTGAAGCCCAAAATCACCCCAACTCTGAAGAACTGGAAACTCCAACAAAAGACAGTCACCTGATACCTACCCCTCAAGCCCCAAGTATCGCCTTTCCCCTAGCCAATCCACCTGTGGCTCCACACCCTGGAGAAAAGGTTTGTTGATCCTTGGTGTGGTGTGGTGGCTTTTGGATATTGGCATTATGCTATAGGAGAAATTTATTGATATCGATATCAAAGGTTCATCAGATGATGAAAACTGCATTTTTGGTATTGTATATTATTATTTGTACATTTGATAACTCAGAGGACTGAGAAAAAGTCACTGAAAAATAACTACATCTGATAATTTTTGTTATTTTCTTTTTCTAAAGTAAAACTCTTTGTGTTCCAGATTGTCAGCATAGAGGAGAGTCATGAAGAATCAAAAAAATACATATTTCAGTTGTCATCTCTGAATCCTCAGGAACGCATTGATTATTGTCATTTGATTGAAAAACTAGGTAATAATATTTTAATTAAAAATGTCCCATTATAATAACTTGTTGTCAATAATGATATCATTTGTATGGTGTAGAAATTGAGAAAAAAAATGTGGGTGGCCTAAGGCTATACTGGAGTCAGCATGAGCGCTTTGGTTTTATAAACTGATCTAAATCTAAGGTCACTAGGTCATGGACCTAAAGGTTTAAATTGAAACCAACAGTTAAGGTTTGAGAATCTCCAGTACTGGAACATTTGTTTGTTGATGAAACCTTGTACAAAATCAACGAAATTACAGGGTTACAATATAAATGAATCCACATTGTAATGAACTTGAAAGAGCATCCTTCTCATGTATTCTCCCCTAGTTGTCAGGCTGCCTGTCTTATATTGGAAGCAGCATCCCAGGAGAGGAACCTGGCTGTGCTGTACCATGACTCACACGTGTCATTTTGTATTTTTTAGTAGCCACATCTAAAAAATAAAACATAATTTTATTTAACCTAGTATGTACAAAATTGTGTCATTCAACATGTAATTAGCATAAAATGTGAGATGTCTTGCTTTTTTTGCACTGAAAGGTTTTTTTTGTTTTTTGTTTTTTAGAGGGAGAGAGAAAAAGATAGTCAATTTCATTTTTTCTTTTTATCATCTGTTTTTGGTTTTTCAAACAGTGGTGTATGTGGTGCTAGTGTTCAATACTGGGTACTCATACATGCCAGGCAAGCTGCTGAGCTACCTCTCCAGCCCTGTATTAAAGTTTTGATACATTTTATACTTATAGAACATCTCAGTTTTTTTCTAGCTATACTTAGGTGTTTGATAGCCACATATGTCTAGTAGGTATCAGATACAGCAGCTCTATAGAGTTAAGAAAATTATATAGTAAGAGAACTTAATTCTGACAACTTGACATGGAGAGAGACATCAATAAATACTGGGGCTGGAAGTACAGTTCAGTGTGGTAGAGCACATGCCTTGCTAGTACAAGACTTTCCCAGAAAAAGGGAGGAGAAGAGTGGATTGAAATAGGGTGGCTAAGTTTTAGTTTGGTGCATTTTATTTATAAATAATTTCTGTGCGTAGTTAGGATTACTTTAAAATATAAAAAATTAAGAATCAAAGTACAAACAATTTTTCTCTACATAAGGTGGATTGGTGATAGAGAAGCAGTGCTTCGATCCCAGCTGTACACACATTGTTGTGGGGCAGCCACTTCGAAATGAGAAGTTTTTGGCTTCTGTGGCAGCTGGGAAGTGGGTGCTTCATCGCTCCTACCTGGAAGCTTGCAGGACAGCTGGGCATTTCATACAGGTGTGTATTCACATTCATGTGAAGATATGTTTTTCTTTAAAAGTAATTATGTTGGGGCTGGAGTGGTAGTTTGGCGGTTACAGCACTTGCCTGGCATGTGCAAGTACACGGGTTCAAACCCCAGCACCCACATACACAACTAAGTGTCAGAGCATGTGAACAACTCAATAAAAATTGATTCTCTCTCTCTCTCTCTCGCTCTCACTGTCCTTCTTTCTAAAAAAAATAAATAAATAATAATTATGTTAAGAGATTCCAGTTGTGTGCTGTGGCATGCGCCTATAATTGAAGCAACTTGGGAGGGTGACACAGGATCGAATGTTTGAGGCCAGCCTGAGCAATTTAGCAAGACCCTGTCTCAAAAAATGATAAGGACTTGGGATGTAGCTCAGTGGTAGAGCACCTCTGGGTTAAATTCCCAGACCTGGCTGGGGATAGGGAGATTCCAGTACATACACCAACTGTATATGTAATTGAAATAGCCATGAACCAGGCATGGTGTCACACACCTATAATCCCAGCAATCTGAGAAACTGTGGTAGGATAATCCAAGTTCAAGACCATCCCTGGGCAACTCGGTGAGATCTTGCCTTAAAAAAATAAAGTCCTGGGGTTGTAGCTCAGTGGTAGAGTGCCTTTGGGTTCAATCCTGCGTTATAAGAGAGGGAGAGAATATCACATATGACCAGTTAGATTTTTACCAGCATTATGAGGTTCTCGATAACAAAGTAAAAAAAGAAAAAAAAATTACAGAGCCAGATTCACACTAAATCGTTTAAGGCGTCAGCCTTCCTAGTTGTTGGGATTACAGGAGTGTGCCACTGCACCTGGTTTTATTCACTTTTTAAATTATTTAATTTGAATGTCATTTTTTAAAATTGAAATAACATGAGAAAGTTCCAAGATTATCTCATTTTAAGCTTTTATTTATTACTTGCTCGTTAAACTAATTGTAATCTGGATGTCACCATAGTTTATGAAGTTTTCAGTAGGGCCTCTTAGGGATTCCTTCTGTAAACAATCAAGTTCCCAGTACATGCCTCCTCTGAGACTCTGTCCCTGTGTGAGGTAACTTAAAAATTTTTTCAAATTTGCATCATTTAAATTTTATTCCCGATGTGGGACAGATTTCTTCCATCCCCAGAATGAATCACATGCTGCCCTGGTGAGACCTAGGAAACTCCCACTATCTCCAGGAAAGGAGAGAGAAGACAGGTGCTGGGATAAGGATGGCTTTGCAGCTCCCCAGCCTGTTCACCTGTCCCCTCTCAACAGAGGATAGCTGTTGCCCGCTGTTATTCCTCTCATCCACTAGATCCCTTTAAAAAAGTTACTGTTAAAAAACACAAGAACACCTCAAGTCCTGGGCGGGAAAGGAGCAGCAGCTGCTGGCCTCCTGGGGAAGAAAAGGGCCGGTGCCGCGGGCTGGAGGCAGGGCCAGATCCGGAGCGTGAGTCTGCGCATGGGACGGGCAGGTTTACGCAGATGCAAATGAAACGCTGCGAAACCTGAGTGGGTGGCCGGGTGGGGTAGAGACGGACCGCGAGTAACTCCTAACAGCAGGTAAAGCCCAGTAGCCTAAATATTACCAATTGCCAAGGTGTGGTTATCATTATGCTTCATAGAAATGAAGGAAGTATCTTTTCTGATTTTATTAAAAGCCAGATATATTTGACTCTTTAATATAAACCCAAGTTAATCGTGTTTTTCCCCTTGCCCACAAAATGTTTAGTTGTTTTCAGTATTTATAACAGTTCAGTGTATAGCTTTAAACTTACATGATGGAAGGCTTTTTGATTTAAGAAACCTGTATCCCATATGCAGCATAGTGTTTCCCTGTATTGGAGGAACTCAAGAGTTTATTGGACTAATTCTCTAGGAGGAAGACTATGAATGGGGAAGTAGTTCCATACTTGATGTTTTGACTGGCATCAGTGTACAGCAACGAAGACTAGCACTTGCAGCAATGAGATGGAGAAAAAAAATCCAGCAAAGACAAGAATCTGGCATTGTGGAGGTATTAACAAACTTACTTGTGTCAGTGACTTGGGAGCCTGAGGCAGGGGGATGGCAAGTTTGAGGCCATCCTCAGCAATTTAGATCCTGTCTCAAAAAAAAGACTTAGGATGTAGCTCAGTGGTAGAGGACCTTGTGTTCAATCACATGTATGTAGGTGTGTGTGTGTATACTATGACATAGGTACGATAAAGGACATTCAATATTATGACTTTTTTTTTTTTAAAGGAAACATGGGTGACCAAATAATTCTACTTCTTTTATCCCTTGATATGTTTACTTTGGACATTCTAAATTGTGCTTAATGAGGGCTGGAGCGGTGGCTCAGCGGTAATGGCACTTGCCTGGCATGTGCAAGTACAGGAGTTCAAACCCCAGCACCATGTAGACAACTAAGTGTCTGAGCAACAAAAGTCACATGAAAAATTAAATAAAAATTGCTTCTCTCTTTCTCTCTCTCACTGTCCCTCTCTCTTTTTTTTTAAAGTGCTTAATGTAAATTCCCAGTTCTCCAATTGTGTTTGACAATAAGACATATATCTTGATAGCTCTTTTAAAAGTGACTTATAGCCAGGAGTGTTCACATATTCCTATAATCCCAAATATTTGGGAAACTCAGATAGGAGGATCCCAAGTTTGAACAGCCAGACTGGACAGCATAGCAAGACCCAATATGAAAACAAAGTTTAGAAAGGGCTGAAGATGTAATTCAGTGGTCAAGCACTTGCCCAGAATGCATAAGACTTAGGCTCAACTCCACATACCAAAAAATGATTTATATTTTTAAAATGTGGGCCATACTGCATTTTCTTTTTCTAAAGAATCTATAGCGTGGGCTGGAGCGGTGGCTCAGCGGTTTCGGCACTTGCCTGGCAAGCACGAGGACCTGGGTTCAAACCCCAGCACCACGTACACAACTCAGTGTTGGAGTAACTAAGGCCACGAGAAAAACTAAATAAAGTTGTTAAAAAAAAAAAAAAAAAGAATCTATAGCGTCAGGACTAGAACAGTGTTTCAGCAGTTAACGGCGCTTGCCTGGCATGTACTAGGATGCGGGTTCAAACCCCAGCACCACATACACAACCAAATGTCAGAGCAGCAAAAGCCACATGAAAAACTAAATAAAATTGCTTCTTTCTCTCTCTGTCCCTCCCTCTCTTTTAAAAAAAAAAAATCTTCAGCTTCTAGCTTCAGGGGTTCCTGACATCCTGGTCCACAGGCTCTTCCCCAAAGGAGGTTGTAGATCAGATTCAGGAAGGCTGTATGCTTTGGATGAATGGGGAAATATATCCTTATTTTTGCCAGCCTCTGATTGAAAGTTAGCATTTCCTTTAATTATGAAAGTAAGCAACAAATCATAACACTATTACTAGTACCTGGGATTTTGCACCAACAGAAATCAGATCTTTTTGTTTTGCTTGTAATTGAAAGTATTCTGAAATCCTGTTTGTATTCATCACTACTGTGAAATTATGGTAGTTATCAGACCCATCCTTAGGTCTTGTGATTTTAATGTATTAATACAAAGTATATCTACTGTTATATCACAGAATTTTAAAATATTCTAATTTTCAGTAAACCCACTTCCTTTATATTTTGAACATAAACAGAATTAACCTTATGGTTTGGGAATTACAGCTCAATAAAGCTATTATTTTATTTTATTTAACCAGGCATGGTAGCTCATGCCTGTTATCCCAGCTACTTGGGAGACTGAGGCGATAGAATCATGAATTTGAGAAGGGGTCCATAGGTTTCACCAGGCTGCCAAAGGGCATGGCTCACCAGAAGACTTAGGAATCTTTGAATTAAAATAATCTTTTATGCTACGTTCCAAGTTCTCTGATATCTTCAAATCTTTGTTAACATTGATTTCCTTTCATTTGAAATAATTCTACTGGCTTCTGTTGAAAGTCATTCTCAGATATTTTGTATTTATTTCTTTTTTTTTTTTTTTTT
>PVKS010050947.1:0-11338 GCA_004027875.1 Aplodontia rufa | reverse complement strand
GGGCTTTCCATTGGCCCTGAAGTCATTTGATCTCTTTATGGCTTCCCTGAGCTGGCAGCAGCCTTTGCAGATTGGCTCTGACTGTGAGCCAGGCAATGGCGCATCTGTTTTCTGGTTTGTTTTTTAATGGGAAAAACACTTTCTAAGAAGGCGAACTTCATTTCCTCACTTATGTAAGAGTTATGCTACCCTTTGAAATATGCAAATGAGCATACCTCTTTGGGGGGGAAAGTTCATCTGAACAGAGTTTGAAACCAGGAAAATGCTCCCAGATAATTTTAATATCATAACATCTTTTTATTTAGGCACATATAAAAAATTATAAAAAATTTTAAAAAATGCTACCAAGTTGGTTCAGGCTGACTTATAATATCCTGGATATAAAAATCTAACATTAATAGTGAAAGCTACAAATCAGATGATTTAAGATTTAAGTAGTGATAAATAAAACTGAAATTTATGACACGCAATGTGATCGTTGCCTTTTTGAAGCTTTCCAAAAACAGAAACCCAATTTTTTAAAAGTAGCAGATCAGTATTTTAGTATCCTTAGAAATTCAAATGTTTCTGGATTATAGTTGCATGGGAAAGTCTTGAAAAAATAATTTACACTACATTTTAATTCTAGGAACATTCAGAAAATATTCTTAAGAAATTGAAAGTAATGTAGTAAGAAAATCCTAAACATTTACAAAAATGTAAATGCTCCCAATTCACCATCTTAGTAATCAGAGAAATGCAAATGAAAACCACATTAAGATATCACCTTACACCAGTCAGAATGGAAAATAAACAACAATAGATGCTGGAGGGGATGTGGAGAGATAGGCACACTAACACACTGTTGGTGGAGCTGCAAACTGGTACAGCCCCTCTGGAAAGCAGTATGGAGAATCCTTAAAAAATTAGGGATGACCTCCACCATACGGCCCTGCTATTCCACTCCTGGGTATCTTTCCAGGGGATTTAGAATCAGCACATTACAGTGACACAGGAATATCGATGTTCATAGCAGCACAATTTACTATTGCTAGGCTATGGAAACAACCCTGATGTCCCTCACTGGAAGAATGGATCCAAAAACTGTGGTACATTTATACCATGGAATATTACACAGCAATTAGAAACAATGACATTGCAGCCTTCAAGGGTAAATGGATGGTTATGGAAGAGATCATGATGAATAAAATCAGCTTAACCCAGAGATCTAAGGGTCGATTGTCTCCACTCATCTGTGGAGGTGGGGTCTAGACCCTGGACAATGAGAAAGTTGGTCTAGTAGCATGAGGTAAATCCAGGTAAGATGTAATGCTTTACAATCTAATACTTTTTTTAGAGTTATAATGGGAAGGGGAAGGGAGGGATAAGGTAGGGTAATTGGGGGGGGCACTCCTGGGGATAACTGTAATATCCAGAATGTATACATAATTTATACACATTTTATATTAGTTTGTTAAAATCTTGTAAGGTTGCTCAAAATAAAAAAAATAAAAAAATTGTGGGAGATATTTATTTATTTAGAGAATCAATTTTTATTGAGCTTTTCACATGGCTTTCGTTGCTCTGACACTTAGTTGTGTACGTGAGTACTGGGATTTGAACCCGTGGACTTGTGCATATCAGGCAAGAGCTGTAACCACTAAGCCACTGCCCCAGCCCTGAGAAATATTTAAATAGGAGTTAATATTATCAACTGTTAACTGTGTGCTAACTGGGATTTGATATAATAATTTGAAAACCTTTTTAATACTTTGAAATTGTCACTGAACCAATTAGCAGTACTAAATCAATTCAATTATTGAATATAATTATTTTTCTTGTCTATGTATGAGATTTACTGATAAAATAAAAATAGAAAATTCAGAAATTTTACATTATTTAGGTATTACATGGGATCTGGGATTGAAGCTTCATTTATTTATGTAACGCTGAAGTATGTATAGATAAATATTTATGATCCAGTGACCAGATGTCTTTGTGTGTGTGTTTATGAAAGTGCTTAAGAGTTTAACATTTTTAATATTTCAAATTTATGATTAAAAACAAAATATTTCAAATAATACCAATTATAACTCAGTGTATATCAGTGTAACATCTTTTATGAAATTCATTTTCTCCAATATTTATGATTGAACATGAAGCAGAGAAGGGTGACATATACAAACTTTCTTTATACTTTACATCTGGCATTCAAAATCCATTCAAATGCAAAATCATGTCAATATTATTTGATCTATTTAATGAGTAGTTATTTAACACACACCATATTCCAGTTTAATAGGTACTATTACTAAAAAAATAAAAGCCTGAATTAGTATGTTTTCTATCCTCATAGAACTTATAGAAGAGTCAAGAAAGAACACAAAAAATTACAAAATCTAAACAGAACCTGGGTCATGCACCATGAAGAGAAGTTACAGTGCTATATAATAAAGAGAGTTCAGTGGCTCTGAAATTCTTTTCCTCAAGAAATTATATTCTTGCTCTGCTCTGAAACATGAGCTTTAGTGTATCAGTAACAGTGAAGGAAATCATTTCAGGCTCCAAAACCCTGAGGTCAAAGATTCAGAGGGGTTTCATATAGATCATCACAGAGAGTAAAAGGAGAAATGGTATGAGATGAGATAGACATTAGGTGAGGAGGCCTCACAGAGCAGTAGGGTTTCAGAAAGCACTCCAGCTGCTGGATGCGGAATGAGTTAGTTGCAGGAAAAGCACATGCAAGAATAACGGCTGGGATGCTACTGCGATGGTCCAGGTAGAAAGAGACAATGGGGAAGTATAGTAGGACAGTGGAGATGGAGAAGTGCACAGAACTAGATATTTGGGAAAAACAATTAAAATTATATGGTAGAATTGAATACAAGGAGAGAGAGAAAAAAATGTCAAGGAATGATTGATACATTTCTGGCACCAGACATGTCTGTAATTCCAGCAACCTGGGAGGCTGAGACAGCTGGACTATGAGTCCAAAGGCAGCCTCAGCAACTTTGCAAGATCCTGTCTCACTATGTGTAATATAAAAAGGCTGGCAAAGCGATTCAGCGTTAAGCATCCCTGGGTTCAATCCCTGATACACTAAGAAAAAAAGAATGAGCTATACATTTCTGGATTTCTAATTAAATGAATAGTGCTAACCACCCCTTAAAGTAAAGACATCTAGAGTGATCCCAAAGCAGGAGGGAAAAAAATCCATTTCAGTTATGAGCAAATTAAATTGAATATTCTTTAAAACATCCAAATAGAAATGTCAAGGAAACAATGAAAATTAGAGGTGAAACCTCAGCTTGTATTTTAAGACCAGCAATTCAGAGACAGCATACAAATCAAGAAGTTGAGTGATATTCCATATGAGTACCTTGATTGATAGAACACAAAGATTATTTTAGTCAGGATTTTTGCTGCTGTGACTTAAGGACCTGATAAGAGCAATTTTAGAGAAGGAAACATTTATTTGGGGGGTTCATGGTTTTAGGGGTCTCAGTCCATAGTAGTCTGGCTCCATTCCTTAGGGCTTGAGGTGAGACTAAACATCACGGTGGAGGAGTGTAGTGGAAGAAGGTGACTTGGGCCTTGAAATCAGGAAGCAGAGAGAGACTCCACTCACCAAAAACTAAGCATATATCCCAGCAATAACTGCCCCCCATGACCCACCACCTCCAGCCGTACCCTACATGCCTTCAGTTACTACCCAGTTAATCTCTAGAAGGGGATTAATTCATTTATTAGGTCAAGGCTCTCATAACCCAATCATCTCACCTCCAAGCCTTCTTACATTTTCTCACAAGTGAGGTTTAGGGGACACCTCACATCCAAGTCATAATAAAAGATTTCTCAGAGTAATTTCGTATGAGTAGAGAAAAAAAGAGATGAAGTAAATCAGATGTTTATTATGATAGTTTCAATAGAATATTCAACAGAACCACCTGAAAATTGCCAATCCAAAAAGAGACTTTAGTTAGATTATCAATTATGACATCAATACACATTTTTTCCAGAAGATAGAATAATATAAAATAATTTAGCCATAGTAAAGCTGAACACACCACGTTCAGGTGGTATCTTCAGGAATTCTATAGGAATTTCTAATGGTTCTCTGACCAATATGACCCTTTCAGCATTATATGACACTTGTAACCGGAATAGCACTCTAATTACTTCCTAATTCACTCTTTTCCATTAGCCAATCTCTTCTTTTCATCGAGTTTTAGACTTAAGTTTGAAAGAGGGAGGATGATTTTACAGAGTGAGCAAAAGAAATTCTTGATCCTTTTGTACTAAAAATCTTAGGAGTGGGAAGAACAAGAGACACAGGCATGGAAGAGGATGTGGTGGGTAGGTTGCAATCCTCCCTTGTGTGCTTTTCCGTAGAGAAGAAAAGGCATATTCATGAAGTTGAGAGAAATAAAAAAGGAAGAAGACTTTTTCTCGATCTAAGGGGTTTTCTGGTGTTGTTTTTGTTTGTTTGGTGGTTTTTGGTACCAGGGAGTGAACCCAGGGGTGCTTAACCACTGAGCCACATTCAAGTCCTTTTCATCTTTTATTTTGGACAGGGTCTCACTAGTTGCTTAGGGGCTCACTCAGTTGCTGAGACTGGCTTTGAACTTGAGATCCTCCTTCTTCAGCCTCCCAATCCACTGGGATTCAATCTAAGTTTTAAGATTTGGTGATATTTCCTTTACTGTCAGCTTCTTCTTCTCCCTAATTCTTGCTTTCCAAAGCCTGCCCCTGAATGCACTTGGAGAACAGCTCCACAGCCTCAACTGGGCCTTTTAGTACCTTAAGGGAATGGAAACTGCCCCCTGTGCTTCATTTTTGTGCAGTCTGAATGAAACTCGGAGGTCCTGGCAAAGTCCTTGGGGACATGCCAACCAGCAGAAAGCTGGCAATTCCTGGGACACTAGGAGGCTGAGGCATGAATCCCTGGACAGGGTCTAGATGGGGAAGCCTTCCTCACCTGCACCTGCTGAGGCAAAGATGGGCTCCCTGTGGACCCACACCAGACTTTTACAGCCCCAAGGACCAGAGCTCAACATTACCCTGAAGCCAAACCAGCAGTGAAGCGGGCTTTCGGTAAAGTGGTTAACTGCATGAAAAGGAGAAAACTCGAGTGGTCAGAAAATGCCAAATGATCAATGGCAAAAGTTTCCTTCACCAGTACAAAGCCCCTCTCATGCATTGGCTGCTAAAGTGGGGAGAAAAATGAAATGAGAAAATTGGAAGTTTTGTTTACTGGGAAAATTTCATTATCTCATTGAGCTAAGACTGCATGATTTTCTGAATATAACTACCCCTCTCTTGATGTTCAGAAGGCTTACGAGGAAGGTCTCACAACATAAAGTTGTAATGAAGTTGCTTTTTCTTTATTTATATGAGCATATCACAAGTGTATTCAAGCCTTCATATAGCTCTTTAAACCTACATCTTTTTTTTTGCAAAAAGGCATATTTCCTTTCTTTCCAATATCCATGTTCACTTAACTATTTTTCATTCTCAGTGCTATAGTTTAGAACCTAAAAATCCCCAGAAAGCCCATGTGGTTAAGTCTTGGCCCCCAGTGTGAACTATTGGAGTGGTGGGACCTTTAAGAGGTGGACCTAGTGGGAGGCTTTTAGGTGACTGGGGGAGTTTCTTGAAGGGGATAAGGGGACCCCAGCTCTTCTCCCTTCCTCTCTTTTGCTTCTAGGCCATGAAAGGAGCAGATTTACCCCAGGAGGTGCTCTTGTCATGATGTTCCGCTTTGCCAAAAGTAATCAGGCTAGCTAACCATGAACTGATAATCCTACAGCTGCAAGCTAAACTAACTTTTTTCTCTTACTAAGTTGATTATCTCAGGCATTTTTTTATAGTGTTGGAAAGGTAACACAGCCTTTCTGTTATAAATTTTAATTAAGTATAATTTGAAATTGAACAATACCAATTTATTAAAAAATAACATGAATTACATTAAGATGCAATATCATTAAAATATTACACCATTAAAAGTGCAGTGCATGGGCATATTCACTGAACATGTTATTTGTATTTATTTAAATTTTCTTTTCTGGGCTAAAATTGAAACAAATGTAAAAATATATACAACTAGGATGGGAAAAGTTTGACCTACTGAAGAAAGTACTGTGATGTTTTTAAATCTCTTATTTTGAGATGAAATCAAGTTTACATTCTTATTAATGGAGAGAATGCATGAGATGTTTTTAGACTTGTAACATCAGTGATTTGTGAAAATTAACGGATATAATCTAAAGTAAAATCCACAGATAAATGTACAGAACTTCAGACTATATTACAAAGTGTAATTTTTATTGGGCATTATAGGCTGTGCTTAGTTCATTTTATAAATATGGTTTCAGAATAAAACCTTTTTAAATAGCTATAAAACCAAAAGATGGAGATAGGAATTAATGGTAGCCCATTTTAGTAAAATAGTTGATGGTATCACCATATGCTATGCTCTTATTAGGGTCTACTCTGGATTGGGATAAAGCAAATGTTCAAAAATGAAACACTTTGAAGGTGATTATCTGCAGTAGTTTCCTGGAGACAAGCCATCTTGCCCCTTTGGTCCAGCAGGTGTGTGCATGCTTTATGCAAGGGTAGAACAATTTAGCTGTGGTTGTGTGTGATTAATTTGATTAAATATACATTTTACCCTATAAAGAAAAAATATCATATACTAGCAGAATACCTGTTTCTAAAATCTTCTGAGTCTTTCTTTTCTTTATGTCTTCTGTTCATGTCTACCACGGATTTGAATGAGGAAGAAAGGTGGCTGACTGAAAATATGAATATAGTGGGAAAAATAAACAACAAAAATGTGTTCTCTGTCTCATCTATGATAAATAAAATGGCATTTTGTAGTGGAGAGTCAGTATGTTGCCCATTTCATTGTGAGTTAAAAATTATTTCTTATGTTCACTTTTGGAAAATGCCACCCACTTCAAGGAATAGTCGTTTATATTTGCTTCTAAACTGGGGAAAGAGCAAATTCTTTTGAAATAATAATAATTGATAGGAAAATTCAGAGCCAGGGATTGCTTTAATGGCTTTGAATGCAATAATATATTTAATACGTGTGGATCATTACATTTGAGGTAATTATCATGATCTGTATTTTATGGCTAAGGAAATGTGGACGTGAGAATGTTGAGCTGCCTGACCCTTGTATGTAACTATGAAAGAGTAAATCTGAGGCTTTTAGCCCATGCTCTGAACTTCGAAGCCACGTGGTTCTGGTTTGTGTGCCATTGGGTTTCAGTACCCGCAGGCACCCGAACTCCTGCTGGATGTCCTGAGCCACCTGAGCCCGTTCCGCTCTCATGGGAGCACCCCTCATCCGGAGCAATGCCTCAGTTAATATTATTTTTTGCTTTAGTTTGTGGTGTCATTTTGCCCTGATTTTTGCATTACATCTTCCATTTCAAATTCCTTATATACAGACATCAGGACACCCAATCTGACACCCTTTCATGAGAAAAATACTCAACAAACTAGGAGTAGACGGGAACTTCAGCACCATCATAAATAGCATTGGAACACTGACAGCCAGCGCGGTTCGTGGTGGTGAGACATGACCTGAAGATTCTGTCCTGCTGCTGCTTTTTCTGTCTGACTAGAAGTTTAGCCTCTGCTACGAGACAAGAAAATGAAACAAAAGATATCCACATCAGAAAGGAAAATTGGAAATAGAAATAGCTCTGGTTGCTGGTGATAATGACTTTGTGTAGAGAAAATCCCAAGGACAATGATAAAGAACTGTTAACTATGGGGTTGAAGCAGTGGCTCAGTGGCTACAGCACTTGCCTGGCATGCCTGAGGATGCGGGTTCAAACTCCAGCACCACATACACAATGATATGTCAGAGCAACAACAACAGCAACAAAAAATAGCCACATGCAAGACTAAATAAAATCAGTTATCTCTCTCCTTCTCTCTCTCTCGCTGTCCCTTTCTCTCTAAAAAAATAAAAAATAAAAACTGTTAAGTAGCACATGAGTTCAGCAAAATTTCAAGACACAAGATCAAAATTATACAGCCTAATACTTTTTTAGAGATATTGTAGGTAAGGGAAGGGAGGGATACAGGTGGGAAAATGGGGGGGTGGCTCCTGGGGGTAAATCTAGTATCCAGAAACTATACACATTTTATATTATTTTGTTAAAAATTTGTATGGTTGTTCAAAAAATATATAAAAATCCGTTGTGTTTTATTACATTAGTAATGAAAAATTTAAAAAAATAAAGTTAAGAAGATGATTCCATTAACAATACCATCAAGAAGTATAAAATGCATAGGGAAAGGAGGTTTAACAAAGAGTGGGAAACCAGGCTGGAGCTGTGGCTCAGCAGTTAGGAGCTTGCCTTACACGTGAGTGAGAACCCCAGCACCACTGCAAAGTGTCAGAGTAACGAAAGCCACATGAAAAACTAAATAAAATTGATTCTCTCTTTCTCACTGTCCATCTCTCCTTAAAAAAAAAAGAAAAGTGCAAAACCTATAGCCTGAAAGCTACAAGGCATTGTGGGTACAGGACTAGCCCACTGAATTTTACACTTAAAATTATCTGAAATGCGTGTGATATCTCAGTCTTAATAAACGTTAACTATTGAAGTGCTTTACTCTGGGGATCCTTCTGGTCATCTCTCTGATCTACAATTTAAAGTCAATATTTCTTAGCATGAATTGAAAGCTTTTGTGATCTGATCACTACCGTTTGTTCCACTCAGTCCTCTGCTATTGAATTACAATGAACTCTTCGTAATGTTCGTGTATACAACATATTTTCTCTCCTTCTTGCCTTCTCTCACCAGGAGGTATTAATCTTTTCATATTTGTGTCAAAATCTCTCTAATTTTAATCGCCCATCCACCGGGTCAACTTTCCTCTGGAAGATGACCCTTCTACTGTACCTGATTGCTCTCCCCTCTGGACCCTCCGTTCACTACACCTCTGTAGCTCTTTCACATCACCGCCGTTTTCTGTTCCTCGCATGGTGGACACATCCCTTGAAGGCAGTGTTTCTGTCTAATCATTTATGTTTTACTTCTCACAAAAAATGTCTAAACTGTGTGCAAACAGCTGGTGCTCAATGAACATTTAAAAATGAAAGAAAAGAGAATGGATAAAGGGAACAAATTACGTAATCAGCAAATGAATCTCACACACACTCTCTAAGCATTTTAGTGGCATTTGTTTTATGTGAATTCTTTCTGGTTGTGATTTTGATTTCTTTGTACTAGATATTGAACCCAGGGTTTCTTAAACTCTGAGCTACATCCCCAGCCATTTTTATTTTATTTTAAGACAGGATCTTGCTAAGTTTTGTAGGGTCTTACTTAGTTGCTCAGGCTGGCCTTGAACTTGCAATGCTCCTGCCTCAGCCTCCCAAGCCACTGGGATTACAGGCGTGCACCACACCTGGATTTAGCCAGGTTTTATGGAAGTAATAATAGCAGAATTCATTTTGATTAGTTAGGCTGAAAAGGAATTTTTAAAAGTACTTGATCTTACGGAATTTCCATAAATGCCAGATTCTTAGCTCTGTTATGGAATACAAAGCCCAAGCAAATTGCAGGTTGGATGTGGAGAACACACCACCAGTCTCCTCCAGCTGCTCGGCACTTAAGAGACACGAGACTGGATCAACAAACTCCATTAGGGTACTGCCTGAAGAAGTAGACATAGTTTTAGCTGGATTCTACAGAATTGGTACATGCTTCCTCCTAGCGCCTACTTGGGGGTGCCTCTCCCTTCAGAATCTATTGCTGTGAAAGCCAAATTTGTTTAGCAAAGCATGAAACAGCTACAGTCAGTCATCAGGTCACAGAGTGACATTTCAACACGATGTTAAAGGTGTCATGGACCTTGTATTTATTTTTCTGAATAAACATTAATCTCAGGAAGAGTGAAAAACTCCAGGATGCAGGCCTGTAATGACCCACTGGGTAGGAGGACTGTCATTTGCCATGATGAAAGTGTCTCTGGATTTCCATGTCAGTGCATACTGCCTGCCTTGCAAGGTAATACCCCATGGAAATGAGAATTCAGCCACCCTGACTGTATAGGTGCAACCTCTGCCAAGCAGCCCGAGGGCCTGCTGAGCCATCCCTGGGCTTCAAGGCTGACTTCGCGAAGGGGTGGGCTCACACGGATGACAATTCAAACTGAAGACGGGTGCAGTGGACTTTAAGCAATACCACTTGTCAGTCACAGAATGAGGATAAAAATAGTGTGATGGGGTGACCTTCAGCAGCAGAACCAGAGGACTTGATTTGAAAGTCACCAGTCTTACAAAAAGTCCTGATTTAGTTTTCCTTTCATGATCATCTGATGCAAATTCATATAGTTACTCACTGCCGTAAAACAAGTCAGATGGATATGCCAGTCTTTTACTCAAAATATGTAAAAGCTGGAAACCCCCAAGAACTCGGAATAACAAATCCCGAGTGTGGCAGAAGCGACATTGTGGGAAAATCAGTTTGTCTTTCTTGAACCTTATTTTCCTCAACCCCAAATAGAGACAGTGTGAAATATGTCATAAGGTCATTCTGAGACCCAAATTATTTTTTAAGAGAAAAAGGACAGTGAGAGAGAGAGAGAGAGAGAGAGAGAGAATCAATTTTCATTGACTTTTTCACATGACTTTCATTGCTCTGACACCCAGGTATATACCTGGGTGCTGGGGTTTGAACCAGTGTACTTGCACATGCCAGGCAAGCACTGTAAGCGCCGAGCCACTGCTACAGCCCCTGAGAACTAAATTAAATGAACACATTTAGAGCACCTAGGAGTGTCAGGCACATACTGAGCAACAGATCACTGATAGTTAGAATTCTTTACTTTAAGCATAATGTATTTCTGAAATTAGTGTAAATTTCTAATTACCTCTATTTTGTTCTGTGTAATAATTTTCTGCGCATTCTTCACAGAAGTAGCATAGGTAATATGTCAGTTATTTAACAGATAGGAAAACTCAGAGAAAGTGAAGTGATTTAACTAAGAAGAAGAAAAAAGAGCTACCATCCTATGTTACATTTATACTTTTTCTAACAGATGGTAGCGGCGACATGTGTGAAAGATGAAAATGAAAGATGAAAAGAATCATGTGACAATCAACATGAGATAAACGAACAGGATAAATGAGATCATTTTTATTTTTTTAATTTTTAAAATTTTATTTAGAAATTTTTGGTCGAACAATCAAACAAGCTTCTAACAAAATAATATAATATACATATATAAATTCTGAAAATTAGATATACACCCAAAAGCCCCTCCCCAATTACCCACTTTCAAATCTAGAATCTTTTAGATACAAAATTTTTCTTTATAAAATCCT
>PVKS010050946.1:0-11335 GCA_004027875.1 Aplodontia rufa | reverse complement strand
AGGAGGTGAAAAAGCTTCAGGGTCAGGTTTCGTCTTCTGCATCTTCCTTAATCGCTTCCAACATTCTCTTCCCCAATATTCTGTCTTCTGAAAATGGTGGATTTCCAGCAGAACGTTCTCTTGTATTCGTTCTTGGCTCCCAATAAGATGTGTCTCCTCTGAGAGTAATTCTAACTGGACCGCCAGGGCTGCAGTCTTAGTTTTGTTTTGCTTTTATTTTTCTGTTTTGTCTTTTCCCAAAAAATGGGGTTGCTGCTACCAAGAAATGAGAAGCTGTCTGCCCTTGCCATCAAAATGGTTTTCTTTTTTCCTAGAGATTCATGGCAGGAAATTTCTGGCAAAAGAGAGAGAGAGAGAGAGAGAGAGAGAGAGAAACAAACTGCTACAGAGGAGTTGAGAACCAATGCTGCATTCTGATCTTCCCTTGGGTTCATCCCCATAGATTTAGAAAATGTTTCTGTGAACTGCTGACATGTCACACCTCTGGCTTGTGAGGGCCTTATGGTGACACTACCACAGGGAGGGTGTATTCCAGGGCTGCCTCAGCGGCCCCTCTGGTAGGTTCCCAAGGTATGAAAGGCAACTTGAACTTCCATGAGAGGAGTACGGCTGGCTTCCCCAGCCTGGGGGGGCTCCCTGATGGGGGGTGGGACACCATTTGGACCCCATCGTGTGGTTCCCTTAGTCAGGGGCAGCATTTCACACAGTAGGCGGTGTACACCCCATGTGTATGGTGATACTGAAAAAGTGCTGCAGAGAATCTCTGTGAACGTTTCTGAGCCTTCCAAGAGCACCAGGAAAGAACTTTAAGGAGGTTAATACCCACTGGGGCCAGACCACACCGACCCTGGCTCTCCAGTCACTGCTGCTCCAAAGGGCTAGTTTTCTCTATATTGAGATGAAAAAGGAATTGCTTGTTTGGCTCTGTAGTTTCAGTTGCTCTTTTGGCACGTGATGCTGATGTCCCAGAGAAGAAATAAAAGGAAAATAGGCGGAAAGGAGACGTAAAGGAAAAATAAGTAAATTTAGTTTTAAGGTTCCACCTACTTTTCCAAGTCTGTTGCAGATCTGGCACTCTAAAACGCCTGTGAAATCTATAAACTACCTTGAGCATTGTTGATAAACCCACCAACCAAAGCTTAAGCAAAGAGAGAGAATATATATTGAGATGCCTATAATTTAGGGGACTTTTTGGCATTACTTAACTGATCTCATCATGGAAATCATGTCAGACGAAGGATCTTGAGAAAGACCAAACGACCAAAAATCTTACCTTGAGATCTCTAGACTGATGTCACCTTTATATACTCTTCCCATGCCCAGCCCTCGCCAAGTCTTCTAAAGAAGAGCCAGGAACCCCCAAAACATGTCTCTTACTCTCTTACTGTCCAGCTGGCCCACAGTCTCCCTTGAATGTGTATTCTTTGCTTTCCTTAAAAAAAAAAATCTGTGCCTCTACCGACACATGCTGAAATTCTTCTCCATCAGATACGTCGAGGACCCGTCTGGTCCCAACTTGAGTTCCCTCCTCGCCTCAGGACTCTTCCAGAAATAGCTCTTCTCCCATGACAGCTTCACTCTCTGTATCCTTTCTTCCAAGTTTCTAAGGCAACCACTCATCAAACCGAAGCCTTCTTTTAGACATAATCCCCTACCCATATTCTCAATGACTACTGATTTCCTCTTGTAATCCTTTACGGAGTCTTACCTGTGTTTTTCCTACTTAAGTTAGAGGGAATCAGAGAGGTGGGTCAAGACTGGGTGGGAATATACAATATCAGGCTAATCTAAGAAGGCTGATATTTTTCCCCTTCAAAAGAAAGTCATTCCAGGTGTTGGGGTGATGCTTTGGCGTATTGACCAAATAGATCTAAGGAAAATTAAAAGGACTTAAAGCAGACTCAGAATCAAGGCCCCTCTTTCTTCTTCTCACCACCATCCCCCAATTGCAAAAAAAAAAAAAGTCTTTCTGCCAAGTTTCCTTATCTTGCCTGAAGTCCAAACCTACCAAAGAAGAAATATTACACCCGGTCTCTCCCCTGAGCTTTTGCTAACTGAACTCATATCACAGGAGCAAAGCTGATGTCTGTCAACACCCCTGGACTGCGGTTGTCAGACCTCAATGTCTTCTATTTCAGCGGCTTGCAGTGTTCCGGAGAGAATCATTTGTGATTCATCGTCTGTTATCCAGGCCCAGTGGACTTCATCCCAGACCACTTCACGCTGCTTTGCTCCAAGACCACTTAATTCCCCTAAATTTATTATTCCCCTAAACTTAGTGTGCATTCCTCCCTACTTCTCCTTGGCTGTAGAAAGGGGCTAGATAAGGCTACTGAGTCTCAGGCTTGCATGCAGTGACACTACGTGACTGCCCCCACACATGGGGCAAATTCGTGTATCTTTGCTTCAACTACTTTGTTAGTTTATTCGATGACCCTCTGCAAGGTAAAGGTGCTTCCTGGCTACACAGGTCTCCACAGCCTTTGAGAGCCATCCGTCCATCTAAGAGGCCACCACCTCCCTCCTGGAAGGACACGCAGACTGGAGCACAGAAGGCTGTAAGGAATGGAAGGAAATGATGGGGAAGGAATGAGAGAAAGAGTTCTCAGTTTCTTCTTCTCTTCCTGTGGTTGCTTAGTTCATTCATCCTGGCTGTCTGTTCTTTAGCTTATTTCCTGAGTAACACTCATTATGGGTGGGTTTTTCCTAAAACTCGCTATGCGTACACCAATCTGCCTGTCTGGGAAGAGCCTTTCTCTGGCCATTGCAAAGCAGAATTTCCATAAACATGCCCATTCCAAACATGATGGAGTGGAATAAACTTTCTAAACGAGAGATTTGCCTACAACATTCTGGACTTCTTGTATTATTTACCATTAAAAATGACTACAAATTAAGGCTGGAGCTAGACCCTGGCCATTGAGAAAGGAGGTCTATTATCATGTTTTAAATCCGGATAAGGTGTAATGTCACACAACCTAAGGCATTTGTAGAAATGTATTGGGAAGTGGGGAGGAGGGATAAGGGTAGGTAATTGGGGGGTCTTGGGGGTAAATCTAATTTTCAGAATTTATATATATATTATTTCATTAGAAGCTTGTTTGATTGTTCAACAAATAAATTTCTGAATAAAAACAAGACTCCAAATCAAATGGGATTAAGATCCCATTTTACACATTTTTGCTCAATAATGAGTCAAAATTTGTAGTGAGGACTTGAAATTTCTCTGGGGAATCCCACAATAGTAAGCCAAAGAAAATTAATGCAATTAGTCAGGGTCTCTTCTCTGATCAAAGGTGGTCATATTTTATGTTAATAATATTTTAACAATAAAAAATACTAAAAAAAATACTAGACACAAATTCCGTGACAGATTCACCCAGTAGAAGAACTCACTCAAGAATTCCCATCCTCATCACCAGACTGTTGGAAACAAATGAAATCAAGACCGTTGGAGTATGGTAACTCATACACATAGAATTAGTTTGCTTTATTATTGAGCAAGACAAATACCCTGAATGCAAGCCGGTGGCCAGCAAACGGCTACACAGCTATAGTGGATATTCAACACTATTTATACGGAACTAATGTTGCCGTGGATATACATCATCCTACTTTTAGAAACAGTCAGCAGAACTGGACTGACGTCAGTGGCTGTCCAGAACTTACTGCAAAGTCTTGTTTTATATTCTTCTCTGTGAGGCTGGCTCTGAGGTCAAGGTTTTCAGAATTCTTATTTTTTTTTTATTTTTATTTTTTTAAGAGAGAGGGACAGGGACTGGAGCAGTGGCTCAGCGATTACGGCCCCTGCCTGGCATGCATGAGTACGTGGGTTCAAACCCCAGCACCGCACACACAATGAAGTGTTCGAGCAATGATAGTCACATGAAAAACTTCTCCCTCTCTCTTTTTTAAAAAAAAGAAAAAAAGAGTATTGATAATCTGTCACTTTAAAGTCTTATCCAAAGATACAAAAGAGGATGCACATTTAGAAAAATAAATAAATAAAGAGAGAGGGATGGTGAGAGAGAAGGACAGAATCAACTTTATTTAGTTTTTCATGTGACTTTCATTGCTCCAACACTTTGATGTGTAAGTGGTGCTGGGGTCTGAACCCGCATCCTGGCGCATGCCAGGCAAGCTCCTTAACCACTGAGCCACCGCTCCAGCCCTGCCAGAATTCTTTATGAGAACCTGTGGTCACCCCTGACAGTGTGTTAATACCTGTGATTGCCATGTCTTTCAACATTTCTCAAAGAGACTGGATTAGGTAATTTCCCCATATTGCAGGAACCCTTTGGGTTCAGCTGGGTGAGTTTTTCACAGGGTTACCTACTTTCCCACGATGATTATATAACAACCCAGCCTCTTAACATCTTCCCTCTGGAACTGCCAGGACTATTTAAAGTGAAACAAGTATTAACGCAAACCATACTCAGATGAGGCTTTTATTTGCTGAACACTGAAAATTTAGACGGGGGTTCCTAATTTAGAACTTTAAATATCTCGTTTGTTCTGAACGTAATAATTTGCTTAATTTTATATATTTCTTAGAATCTACTTAATCAACTAGTATTGTGTGTTTGAATAGGTATTTAACTTATTTAGGCTTAAAAAAGGGCTCAATTCTGTAAGACCTAGAAGTATGCTAATGACATTTTAGGGGAAAATCAAATAGACCATGAAATTGAAGTTGAACCTCTAAGATTGTAAATATTGATGACAGAAAGATGAGTAATCACAGGAAGGAAGTAAAATGCCTTATACTAAAATATAGAAATACCAGAGGCAAATATCAATCAGCTAATTTAATGGGGAAAAGGGAATACACAGGGTCTGCAGAAGGTAATGACCTTCTGGATTATCATACTCACCCATTCCACCCAGCACGGACAAACCACCTGTACTAAGAGCAGCTGCTTCCTGCACATTTCACACCCAAGTGACAGCCGACACATCACCAGAGACAGACTTTAAGAACAAGTACAGGCTGCTCTCTGAAGAGTCTGCCCGGTAGATCCATGCCATGTTTTTGAAATTGGGATCATTCACTGTGCCCACGGCATGGGCTAAAAATATGTGACTAAGGAAATGAATTATATTAATATCTTCATTAACCATTAAATTCTGGTTGAATCACATGTCCCATGTCTGGAATAACTAATATAAAATAAGTTCATATTGTAAGAGAAAAGAAAACTGGTTAAAAGATGATGAGTTCTGGCGCTGAAGCGGTGTGGCTCAGTGTTTGCGATGCTTGCCCGGCATGCACAAGTACACAGGTTCAAACCCCAGCACCACGTACACAACGAAGTGTTGGAGCAACGAAAGCCATGTGAAAAACTCAATAAAAATTGATTCTGTCTCCTCTCCCTCTCTCTCTCACTGTCCTTCTCTCTTTAAAAAAAAAAAAAAAAAAAAAAGAACATGAGTTCTCATGAACACATTCTCCATTTCCCAATCAAATGGCATTTGCTGGAAAATCAATAGCTTCCCAGTCAGGAGGGATACATTTGTGAACTCAATCCTAAATCAATAATAATTCCTTCTAACCCTACTTTTGATAATTTTAGTTTGGCTTTTCCTTTTAAAAGGATAACTGTTGGACTGGAGATTGGCTCAGTGGTTGCAGCACTTGCCTGGCATGCGTGAGGATACAAGTTCTAAACCCCAGCACCACGTTACACAACGAAGTGTCCGTTATTCATTTTGAAAATGTGAAACAATCCAGCAAGAGCAAAATAAAAACATCATTCACAACTGTCTTCTCAAATTAGGATTGCTAGATATGTGTTTGCTACGGTTTGGATATGGTTTAAGTTCATCTTCCAAGCATTCATATGTTGGAGGTGTGGTAGGACTTTTAAGAAGCAGAGCTAGGACTGAAGCAGTGGCTCAGCAGGAACGACACTTGCCTGGCATGTGCAAGGACATAGGTTTGAACCCCAGAACCACATATTGGAACAATAAAGTATTGGAACAATGAAAGCCACATTTTATTAGTCACACTAAATCACTAAATAAAAACTGTTTCTCTCTTTCTCTCTCTCTCTCACTGTCCCTGTCTCTTTATCAAAAAAAAAAAAAAAAAAAAGGAGAGGTGGGGGCTGGAGCAGTGGCTCAGTGGTTACAGCACTTGCCTGGCCACTTGCCTGGCATGTGCAAGGACATGGGTTTGAACCCCAGCACCGCGTACAAAACCAAGTCTCAGAGCAACTAAAGCCACATGGAAAAATAAATAAAAAACTGATTCCCTCTTTCTCTGTCTCTCTCTCTCACCATCCGTCAATCTTAAACACACACACACACACACACACAGAGAGAGAAAGGGGAGTCTGTAGATCCCTGAGGACATGCCATGAGAAGGCAGGGTGGCACCTTGGACCTCTGGATTCCTGTTCTGAGATGTGATCTTCCCTCCTACCCACATTACCACCACTGCCATCCACCATGATGTGAAGCAGCCCAGGGGGCCCTCACCAAAGCTGAGCCAGGCCACGCCCTTGAACTTCCAAAGCCATGAACTAATTAAATGTCTTTTTTCTATAGACAGTTAGTCTACCTCAGGCAATTCATTATAGTAAAGTGAATTGACTAATACAGTTTCATAATATGGTTTTGTTTTGTTTTGTTTTGTTTTAGGAGTGAAAGGAGTAGGATTTATTTAAGGAAGGAGAGCAGAGACTCCGCAAGCCAGAGGGGTACCTGGAAGCAGGATCCCTCACAATATGTTCATAAGACAAATTGGTTTATTATCAAAGGAGTTGTTATCATACAAAATAACACCCATCATTTACCAAAAATATCAATTTTGCATCTAAAGGAAGTATTAACATAAGCAAAATCTATCCAGATATATTTCAAATATGTTAAAATGAAATGGCTAATCTCCATCAATTATGTTTTAAAGCTGTTTTGGAAGTTTTAGTGAAAAAAAATAAGTGTTTTCCTTGGCATTGAAATGAGTGTATAATATTGCTAAACCAAAATGATAATAGGACTATTACTGACAATATATTTAGATGAATGCTTACTATACATGAAAAGTTAAATACTTAATAGAAGAGAAAAGGAAAGTACATGCGTATCTGAAAAGCGAATTGAAATGAGCATGGGACGTTCTGTTTCTGAACCTGCCCTTGTCACGAGTTACTGCACCTCCACTGGAAGCCAGAGCGCTGACTCAAGGTGACTGACAAACATCTCCAGGAAGTCAGAGCCCTGAAAGATCTTCCTTGACTCCCTTGGGAATAGGAATTAAATGTACCTATTTAATTAGAAGGAAAATATCCCTTTTGATATATTAATCTGATGTTTTATTTTTAATTTTAATTTTTTTTAAAGAAAGAGGGGACAGTGAGAGAGGGAGACAGAGAGAATAAATTTTTATTTAGTTTTTCGTGTGGCTTTCGTTGCTCCGAGACTTCGTTGTGTACGTGGTGCTGGGGTTTGAACTCCTGTACTTGTGCATGACAGGCAAGCGCTGTAACCGCTGAGCCACCGCTCCAGCCCCCAATGTTTTATTATGTGAAGGTAAATATCTTACTTTTCATCTGTTTCCATCAGTGCGTGTTAAGTGTATCTAGAGGACTCATTCTGCTTCCTTTTGTTGTTTGGTTTTGATCAGCAAGTAACAAAGAAAAACTGTGATCAACACAGTTGGTGAAAACTTAAAATGATAAATGTTTAAAGAGATGGAAATGTCAATTAATTTGTCTGAGTCAGTCATTACACATGGTGTACATGTATCACATTATCACACCATACTCTACAAATATGTACAATTATTTTGTGTCAACAAAGTTTACAAAAGGGGCTGGAGCAGTGGCTCGGCGGTTACAGCGCTTGCCTCGCATGCACTAGTACGCGAGTTCAAACCCCAGCACCACATACTCAACGGGGTGTCGGAGGAATGAAGGTCACATGAAAAACTAAATAAAAGTTTCTTCTCTCTTTCTCTCTCTCTCTCTTTAAAAAAAAAAGTTTTTTAAAAATCAAAATACAGAAAAGCTGAAACAAAAAGTGGAAGCCACCCTTTCATTCAAGTCTGAAAATGACCGCCCTTGAGAGTTGACCCCTGCTTAATCTGCATGTTCCTCTTTAGCAGTGTGGAGTTCCTCACCCGCTCCTGGTCACCCCACAGGGTGTTCATGTGGATTCCACGGCTCCTCTCCCTTGGCACTTGGGTACTAGGGCTTCACACAGGCAGCTTCACCCAGGCTCCCTGCTTTATTCTAGTCCGTGTGTGTGCCCCTGGAACCCCCTTCCTCCTGATCTGGGTCCCTGCTCTGTGATCTGAAGGTTGGGGACTGGTTCTCTGCAGCCTAAGGGCCAGGCACAGGTCCTTTCCATCCTCTCTGCTTTTATCCCATCCTGTGCTCTGTGCCTCAGAAAGACCTGGGCTGTGTCCCTCCCTGTATGCTACCCTGCCCTCTCCTGCAGCTGTTTCTCCTACACAGGAGAAAAGAGAGAGAGAGAGAGAGAGAGAGAGAGAAATGCAGATCAGCATAGGATGGTTTGGCCTCTGCTTTAGGATTGACCAAGAGGACCACACAGGGTTATCAGCCTCTTCCAAACCTCTTGGTCCCTCAGAAGATACTCAGAAGATACTTCCTGTATTTTTTAATACTATTATTTTAATTGTACATGTCAATGGGAAACAGGGTAATAATTCAAAAGTTGTAATCATCAAATCAAGGCAGATGATATTTCCATCCCATTAAACATTCAAACTTTTTTTTTCAGAAGTAATGTTCTACAACACAGTGGGGTGACTAGTTCACAATAAACTATTGTATGTTTTATGAATAACTGGAAGAGAAGAGCCTGAGGCTCCCAAAATAAAATAACAGGGAGGAGATGGAAACATTAATTGCCCTAATTCTAAAGTACATATTATATCCATGTACATCCATTTGCCCTTTTACCTCTTGTTTGGTTAAATTACTTCCTTTTACTATACATGTCTAGTGAAAAGAAGTAACTCTCTCTAGGTTTAAGTCTCTAGAATAATAATCATGACTATCTGATTTTTCTCTCACCCCCTCTCAGTTCAGAATCACAAAAAAAATTTTTTTTAATTTTTATTATCACAAAAAAATGATAATGTTTACAAGTCTCTCTGATTGGCTCAGAATGTACTTCTACTACATGAAAACTTTCCAATCACCTCGACAAGCTGCCCTCACCCACTCTTCTCTCTTCCATGCAGACACGGAGATTTGGTTCTCTCATCCCCAATGCCCTGTAGCAAGCAGCCTGTTCTCCACTAGAGTTTTGGTGGGTGGCAGGATTAGCTGTAGTTCTGAATTGAAATCATTTGATCTTGATTACGCTCCAGGTCACATGAGTTCTGGATCTGCCACTGATGTTAATATTTCACACAGAGATGCTAAAATAAAGTCTGGTCCGGAACTGTGTCCAAATGTACTAATCTAAATCTGAGACAGAGGGTTTGATGATGAGATGAAAATAAGTGATAATGAATCTGAGATTGTGATTATTCCTTTTTTTTTTTTAAGGAAAGAGGGACAGTGAAAGAGAGAGAGAGAGAGAAAGAGAGAATCAATTTCATTTAGTTTTTCATGTGGCCTTTGTTGCTCTGATGCTCTGTTGTGTACATGGTGTTGGGGTTCAAACCCACGTACTGGTGCGTGCCAGGCGAGCGTTCCAGCCCCAGCTGTCTATGTTTGAGTAGCTCTTCCAGAAATCAATTCCATCTTCATTCAAGCCAAGTTAACAGGTACTAACTTGGGTAAAATTTCTTCACCTAGCTGATTTTGCATTTTCCCATATGTCTTCATGAAAATCAAAAGCAGTAAATGTAAACTACTTCTGATTGTACCTGATTCATAAATAATGTTCACTCAGCCCTCTGTGACCTTATGTTCCCCACCAGAGGTTTCAACCAGCTGTGGATGGAAAATATTCCTCCAAATTCAGGTCTGTACTGGACATGTGCAGACTTCTTGTCTGAATTCCTTGAACAATGCAGTTCACTCAGTATTTGCAAAGCACTTAAACTGCATTAAGCAATTTAAGACGTACAGACGGACATGCATTTTACATTAGGGGTTTGAGCCTCTGTAGATTTTGGTATTCCAGCAGGGTCCCTGGATCCAATGCCCTGTGAAACCCAAGGGGAGACTGTAAGCAACAAATTTGCTTCCTTTTCTCCTTTTCCTTGTGTACTCTTTCCACTCCAAATTTGGCTTGATGAAATCTATTTTTAGAAAACAGGACTGAGAGCTATTTCGTTAAACCCAAATATCTGTTGAAGAAAGCTGGTCCTTTAATATTTTAGGTAAAGCAGTAGAATCCATCCCATCTTGAAGCTCCAAGTGGATCTGAAGTTTGTCCCAGAGCAGGCTGGCATCAGCTGTGTTGGTTGAATGGCCAGTGTGGATTAATGCAATCGTCCAATTACTAACAGCCAACAGGAGCCCCGGCTTGCAGGACTTCTTTTGTGTGGCTACAGATATTTTAGTCAGTAGATACAATGTCCCTTACACATCTTTCCAAAGGTTTCATAGCCTTCCTAGTTCCCTTCCTGCCATTTAAAACTATAGCTTTAAAAAAAAATCAATTGTTGGGGGCTGGGGCAGTGGCTCAGCGATTACAGCGCTTGCCTGGCATGCGCAAGTACACGGGTTCAAACCCCAGCACCCACGTACACAACTAAGTGTCAGAGCAATGAAAGCCATGTGAAAAACTCAATAAAAATTGAGGCTGTCTCTCTCTTTCTCATTGTCCTTCTCTCTTGAAAGAAAGAAAGAAAGAAAGAAAGAAAGAAATTGTTTTACACTGTTTGCCAGAAGATATGTTGCTATTTCAAAATTTTGAGCTTTGAGCTCACAGGTCTGAGGCCGAGACCTATTGACTACTTCAGCTCCTTCTCCAAGCTAATGATCACATTCAAATTTATTTTTGCTGAAAATTCACAGAAAGAGTAGCTGGGCATGGTGGTGCACACCTGTAATCTCAGCTCCTCGGGAGGCTGAGGCAGGAGGATCACTTGAGCCCAAGAGTTCAAGGCCAGCCTGGGCAACATTGTGAGACTTTGTCCCTTAGAGGGAAAAAAAAAAAAACACACACACACAGCTTCCTGAGATAATGGCTGAAGTTCATGAAATATAATTACTAAGAAATAATGTGTTCATCCTGGGGATAAGAGTAGACAATGACAAGCATCCAGACAAACACTGCAGACAGATAAACCAGCACATGTTTCTTCACGAGTAACTTACTGGCATAAATGTGAAGTAATTTTTAAAGGAATCTATTTTCTGCAAATATTTAATTTGAAGTTATGTGTTGACTCTTATGAATCATTAAC
>PVKS010050945.1:0-11345 GCA_004027875.1 Aplodontia rufa | reverse complement strand
CTTCACGTTCCTAATTGTTTCCTTTGCTGTGAAGAAACTTTTTAAATTGATGCCATCCCATTTATTAACTCTTGGCATTATTTCCTGAGCTTTAGGGATCCTACAGAGAAAATCATTCCCTGTGCCTATAAACTAGAGTGTTGGTCCTACAGTTTATTCTGAGTTGCACAGTTTCTAGCTAGAATTTCTAGCACTATATCAAAGACATCCTTGCTCCATATTTTAAAGAAAATGCTTTCAGTTTTTCCTCCGTTTACTATGAGGTTGGCTTTGCATTTTTATACATATTCTTTATGATGTTGAGGTATGTTCTTTCTATCCCCAGTTCCTTCAGTGTTTTTATTATGAATGTGTGCTGAATTTTGTCAAAGGCCTTCTCTGACTCTATGGAGAAAACTAAGTGATTTTTTGTTTTTAATTCTATTTATGTGATGAATTACATTTATTGATTTGCATAAACCATCCTTGCATTTTTGGAATAAAACCAACTTGGTAGTGATGTACAATCTTAGGATGTTATAGAATACAATTTGATGATATTTTATTAAGTATTTTTACATCTAAGTTCATCAAAGACATTGGTCTGTAGTTTTCTTTCCTCAACGTGTTCTTATCTGGTTTTTGTATGAATGTGATACTGGCTTCATAGAATGAGTTTCAAAGTGTTCCATCCATTTCTAATTCATGGAATAATTTGAAGAATATTATATCTATCTCATTATTGAATTTCTCAATCATATCCTGTACTGACTTTCTTAATTCATTAATTGATTATTTTATAATCGTTGTTTTTGTACTTTTACAATCATAAATACATATAAAGTAAAATATGCTATGCATTTGATCATAAACCATAGTTACTCCCACATTGCCCACACCCCAGTCTCTGGATTCTTCTATATTATGCCCCTAATAAATATAATTGAATATATATATACATATATGTGTAATGTGTGTGTGTGTAAATTTTACAGATTTAAATGATTGTGTGCATAATATTTGACTTCTGAGGGGGTCAAAGAGTATGCTACATTGTTGATTGTCTCCCTAGATTCCTCTCTATTGTCCCTCCTGCTCACATCCCCTAGCCTCTCCTTCCCTCCTCTCCTCTACATGCCTATGGTTCCCCTGGATTATGTATTGCTATGCCCTTGGTGGGTTGAATACATGTGTTTGATTACCTTTCACCCAAGCCTGGGTTTTGCTCCAGCCTCCACAAATGAATGAAAACATTTGACCCTTGATTCTGGGTTTGGCTAACTTTGGTTAGCATGATTTATTCCATTGCAATCCATTTACCTTCAAAGGTTGCAATATTGTTGTATCTAATAGCTCAGTAGAACTCCATTGTATATGTATGTATGTATGTATGTGTGTGTGTATGTATATACATATATATATATATATATATATATATATATATATATATATATATATATCACAGCTTTTGGATCTATTCATCCAGTGAGGGGCATCTGGGTTGATTCCATAATTTAGCTATTGTAAATTGAGACGCTATGAACATTGATTTTACTGTGTCACATAATGTGCTGATTCTGACTCCTCTTGGAAAATATCAAGAAACAAAAAGAGGGATACCTGGGTCATACAAAGGATCCATAACTTTTTGAGGCATCTCTACACTGCTTTCCAGAGTGGCTATACCAGTCTGCAGATACACCAACAGTGTGTTAGTATTCCTGTCTCCTCACATCTCTTTCAGCATCTGTTATTACTTATATTCTTCATCTTTGCCAAACTGACTAGAGTGAAGTGAAATCTTAATGTAGTTTTAAGTTGCATTTCTCAAATTACCAGTGATTTAGAAAACTTTCTCATGTATTCATTGGCTTGCTCAATTTCCTCTGTTCAGAAGTTTCTGCTTAGTTCTCTGGCCCTTTTATTGATTGGATTGTTTCTGATTTTGATAGTAACATCCTGTTGGAGGAATCACAGGCCATGATTCTCTCCCATTCTGTATGTTGTCTCCTGGCAATTTTGAACAATTTCTTGGCTGAGCAGAAGGTTTTTAGTTTAATGGTATCTCACTCATTGATTCTTTACTTAATTCTTTTACTTTGGGAGTCTTGTTGAGAGTCTTTGCCTACTCCCAAATGCTGGAGTGTTGGTCCTAATTTTCCTTGTAGAAGTTGGATAGTAGCTGGTTTAATTACTAGTTCCTTGATCCATTTTGATTTGATTTTTGTGCAGAGTGAGAGAAAAGGATCTAATTTCAACTCCCTGCAAATGTCTGTCCACTTTGTCCAGCACCATTTGTTGAATAGGCTGTCATTCCCCCATGTAATATTTTGAGCCCTTTTGTCAAAGATCAGATGTTTAAGTACTGTGCGCTTGTTTCAGAGTCTTCTATTCTGTTCCATTGGTCTTCATTCCTATTTTGATACCAGTACCATGCTGTATTTGTTACCACAGCTCTATTGTATAGTTTTAAATCTGATATTGAGAAACCACCTGTTTCATCTTTCTTACTTAGTAATAATGTTTTGGCTATTCTGGGTTTCTTTGTGTTACAAATGAATTTGATAATTGCCTTTTCTATATCTATAGAGAATGACATTGGTATCTTGATGGGGATTGCATTGAATCTATAAAGTGCCTTTGGCAGAATGGACATTTTAATTATATTAATTCTGCCTAGCCACGAGCATGGAACATCTTTCCATCTTCTCAGGTCATCTTGGATTTCATTCTTCAGTGTCCAACAACTTTCATTGTAAAGATCTTTGACTTCCCTTGTTTCCCAAGTATTTTATTCTTTTTCAGAATATTGTGAATGGGATAGATTTCCTGATTTCTTCTTCTGCCCTAGTATTGTTGGCATATAGGAAAGCTATTGATTTATAGGTATTGATCTTTTAGCCTGTTACTTTGCTAAATCTGTTTATAAGCTCAAGTAGTTTTCTGTTGGAGTTTTTTTGATCTTCCAGATAAAGATTCATGTCATCATTCTTATCCCTTTGGGTTTCTTCTGTGGCCTTATTGCTGTGGCTAGGGTCTTGAGGGTTATATTGAATAAAAGTGGTGAGAGTGGGCAGCCTTGTCTTGTTCCTGAGTTTAGTGGAAATGCTTTCAGCTTTTCTCCATTTACCATTGTATACTAGCTGAGGGTTTAGTATGTATGGCCTTTACAAAGTTAAGTTCCTCTGACCGCTATCCTCTCTAGAGTTTTGAGCATAAATGGATGATGGATTGTATCAAATGCCTTTTCTTCATCAATTGAGATGATCATATGGTTTTGTCCTTAATTCTGTTTTAGTGATGAATCACATTTATTGATTTGAGTATATTGAACCAGCCTTGCATCCCTGGAATGAAGACCACTTGATCGTGGTGAATTATCCTCTTGATGTGTTTTTCAATGTGGTTTGCTAGTACTTTATTAAGGATTTTTGCATCAATGTTTATCAGGGATATTGGTCTGTAATTTTTTTCATGTGTTTCTATGGATTTTGGTATCAGAGTTATGGTTGTCTCATATAAAATGTCTGGGAGAGTTCTCTCCTTTTCAATTTCTTGGAATAGCTTAATAAGGAGAGGTGTTAGTTCCTACTCATAGGTGTGGTAAATCTCAGCAGGAAATCCATCTGATTCTGGGCTTTTCTTCCTTGGAAGGCTTTTAATTGCTATATGGATTTTAGTGCCTGTATTGAGCTGTTAAGGATTTCAATTTCATCTTGTGTCAATTAGGGGATGCTATATGTGTCTATAAATTTGTCCATGTCTTCCAGGTTTTCTAATTTAGAGCAGTATAGTTTTTTGAAACATGTTCATATGATACATTTGATTTCTGTAGGACCAGTAGTGATCACTCCCTTTTCACTGGAGATTGTGTTGCTTTACTTCGATAACCTCTTTCTTTTAGTGAGATTATCTAGGGGTCTATGAATTTTATTTACTTTTTCAAAGAACCAGAATTTTGTTCTCAATTTCATTGATTTCAGCTCTGATCTTGATTTTTTTCTGTCTTCTGCCAGTTTGGGGCTTAAATTGGTCTTCCTTTCATAGGAATTTGAGATGGAGCATGAGCTTATTTATTTTGATCTTTCCTGATTTTTAATGTAGGCACTCAGTGCTATAAATTTTCCCCTTATGAATGCTTTCATGCTGTCCCAGAGGCTTTGATCTGTTGTGTCTTCATTCTCATTCTCTTCCAAGAATTTCTTGATCTCTTCTCTCATGTCTTCTTGGATTCATTCTTCATTCAATAGGGTGTTTATCAATCTCCAAGTGTATGTGTGTTTTGTGCTATGATTTTTGATGTTTATTTTTAGGGTCATGGCAGCATATGAAAGGATACATGGAATGATATGTAATTTTTTTGTATTTGCTGAAATTTCCTTTGTGAACTGGAATATGGTCTATATTGGGGAAGGATCCTTGCACTGCTGAGAAGAATGTATACTCATTCAATTTGGGGTGGAATGTTCTATAGATATCTGTTAAGTCCATTTCATTTATGGAGTTGTTTAAACTGGTGATCTCTTTATTATTATTTCTTTTCTTTAACAATCTGTCAATTGATGATAGAGGAGTATTAAAGTCTCCCAGTGTTATCGTATTGAGGTCCACAAGTGATTTTATGTCATGGAGTAATTTTTCCACATACTTGGAAGTGTTTGTGTTTGGATAGTATATGTTAACTATGGTTATAACTTCCTGTTGTAATGTTATCTTTACTAGGATGCAGTGGCCTTCTTTATCTCTTTTGATTAATTTGTGTTTGAAATCTACTTTGTCAAATATAAGATTTGCAACTCCAGCTTGCTTTCTAGGGCCGTATGCCTGATAGATTTTTTTCATCCTTTCGTCCTCAATCTGTGGATGTCACTGGCTGTAAGATGGGTTTCCTCTAAGAAGCATATTGTTGGACTTTGTTTTTTCATCCAATCTGCTACTCTGTGTCTTTTTATTGGTGCACTGAGACCATCCACATTCAGTGTTGGAATAGTTCATCTCACTCTTCGTCTGTGTGTTGTTTCACTGAGGAGTGTGGATTTGAGGTGAACCTTTTCTATTTTGAATCCTTATTTTAATAATCTTCTTCTGGATCTTTGAATAGAGTTTCCATGTGGTGAACATAGCCAGGTCTGGAGGTACTTTTTTTCAGGTCAAAGCATAGGGTCAGACACCACCCATTTGATGACCACTTTCTTCCAGAAAGATGCTTCCTGGAATCTCATTGGCTTTACATTGTGGATCTAGGCCCCAAGGCATTGATTCAAAATCTGTTTGGGGTGCATTGCAGCCTGCTGGTTTGTATATGCATAGCAGCTGGGGTGCTTTGGTGGGTCCTGGTGTCTTGTTTTCAGGCTGAATGGGGCCCCTGCACACAGGGACAGGACCTGGGATCTTTGACAGTGAGTATGAGGCCAATGTATCTGGACTTGGCAGGATTTGGTTACATCTGGACAGCTATGTGATGGGTGCTGGGCAGTTTGGGACTATGGAGGTTACATTGCCTGAAGGCTCTGTTCTTGAGGCCTCGTTCTGGCAGCACAGAGGCTGCTGGAATCCACTCTGGTGGGCATCCTGGGTACGTGTGTCCTGAGCAGCTGCAGGCCGGTAGCTGAGAGCTCTGTGGGTGCTCAAAGGCTGTTGGGGTCAGCTCTGGTGGGGCTCCTGTGTGGGTGTGTCCTGTGCAGCTGCAGGTCTGCATTTGAGGCCTCTGTCCACCATAATCATTCTTTTGAATTAATCATTCTTTACCTGATATTTTGTCCACTCCAGGATCTTATTTTTTTTGGTGGTGGGGGTGGGGGGTTCACTTGCTGGTGAATTATGATGTTTAGGAGGTGTTGTGTTACCTTGTTTTTTCATATTTCTTATATTCCTTTGCTGAGTTTTATGCACCTGTTAGGAGAGATTTCTCTTCCACTCTTATGTGTTGCCCTTTTAGGGCATAGTCTTCACTTGTTCACTTGTTGTCCTAGGGGGATCTAAATTGAAACCCCCTCATAGGTGTGGTATCCACAGCCTTTGTGTTAATTCTGTTTTTACTGCAGCAGTGGATGTTCATAAGTTGGACCTGAGGGGCAACTTCTGGTCATTTCTACTTGGGGTCTGGTCATTAGTTTGGGATTTTGTCTCACTATTCTTTGTATTAGTGTGTAGCTGAAAATTGAGTGTGGTTAATTTGTGTGTGGAGTAAGGTGTGCTGTGTTTTGGCTGAGTTCAGTTCAGCAGCAGTCTCTACCCTGTGAAATTGTAGTGACTTGTAGTTTCCCAGCATCTCACAGAATAGGGGGAAACAAACAATAGCACCTGATGCAAAAAAATAGAATTCATTAAAATAAATACCTTGTTCCTATTATGACATCTACAATGTTAATTAACACACATACAAAACAGAGATGGTGGGATAAGCAATTGCCATCAGCAAAAACAATAAGTAATCATGAACTAGATCTGTCATTAAAGCAAACAACAGGTGTCAGGTATGGCATTCACAGCAGTAAGCACTGCAACAACATTAATGAAGGGGGCGGGAATTATATAAACCAATTGGTTCTGAAAGATGATAAGATACAGTTAATTAAAATAAAATGTGATAAGAAGGCAGAAAAGATTTTACAATTTCAAAAGTGAACAGAGACTTTCAGAAAGGTGGTCTATTATCATATGTTAAATCCAGATAAGGTGTAATGGTATACAGCCTAATACTTTTTTAGAGATATTGTGGGTAAGGGAAGGGACGGATACAGGTGGGAAATTGGGGAGGGGACACTCCTGGGGGGTAAATCTAGTATCCAGAAACTACACACATTTTATATTATTGTGTTAAAAATTTGTATGGTTGTTCAAAAATAAAAATTAAAAAAAGTGAACAGAGAAAGCAGGAGAGATGTAGCATGTGATGGTTATAAGGATGGAGGAAGAAAAAAGGAGAAACATTATGAAGGGAGAAAAAGAACAAGAGAATTTGGTTGTTAGCAGAAGAAATGAGAGAAAGAGAAATGAGAAATAAATGAAAATGAAACAAACCCAAAATATACAAACCCCAAACCCTATCCATGAAAAGATAAGGCAAGGAAAAATAACTACAGTAAACATTTTAAAAGTGAGAATCAAAATAAACAAACATGTACATGTATTTATGTCCATGAAACAATCAGCATAGCAAGGACATACACACAGGCATGCGCGTGCACACACACACACACACATACACAGGAAAAATAATTTTTTTAAAGAGAGAGTGAGCGAGAAAGAGGGAAGATAGAATCAATGTTATTTATATTCATCTGGCCTTTGTTTCTCTGACACTTAGTTGTGTATGTGGTGCTGGGGTTTGAACCTGGGTTCTTGTGCATGCCAGGCAAGTGCTCCAACCACTGAGCAACATCCCCAGCCCTTTTTTATATTTTATTTTGAGACAGTGTGAGACGCAAATGAAGGAAATAGGAGAGGCAACTCAACAGTAACACAGGTTTATTTTGGACAACCCTATGTAAGGTGGCTCCCATGGAGACTGAGACCCCTCTTCCATTTACAGCCTGGTGTAGATATAGAGAGATTAGGGTATTGATAGTGGGTTGTCAAGGAGGAGTCCTTTCGTATGATGGTGGAATGCTTAGGGTTCTTTGCATGATTGTGGAGTATCGTCTAGGGTTTAGGGGCAGGTGAGTCAGAGTAAACTTGAGGTGAGTTATTTTTCTAAGATGGAGGATAAGTTCCAAAATGGCATTGCCTACGTTAGGTTTTACCTAACAGACAGGGTCTTGCTAAATTGCTTAGGGCCTAACTAAATGGCAGAGGCTGGCTTTGAACTTGTGGTCCTCCTGCCTCAGGCTCCCAAGCCACAGATGTGTCCCATCACACCCAGCCTGGTCTTTCCTTCTTGACATATTTCTTAATTGGTTCCCTTTGTTTCTGCTTGGGATTACAGGCATGCACAATCATGCCCAGCCAGTTTGCATATGTTTATAAGATTTTTCACATAGGGGTTGAGGGTTTAGCTCAGTGGCAGAGTGCTTGCCTAGCACATGCAAGGCCCTGAGTTTGGTCCTGCGCTCTGAAAAAAAGATTTTTCACATAATTGTAACAATGGTCCACTTTATCTTTTGAATATAGCCCTTGCTTCTCTGCTACTGAGACTTATTTTTTAAATGAATTTTCTTTTTTTTCCTCTTTGCTAATCTCTCCCCTACCCTAATCTCAAGTTACCTTTCTTCCCCATCATAGACAGAATTATGTGTCCTTGAGCACACAACCACCACAGGAACAAGTAATTCTGACTTTGGGGAGGGTAACGGAAGATTTCAGAAATGACTACCTATAAAATGAACAAGTGAATGACAATTCTGACACATTGAATGTAGCCTTTGAATCACCTCTTAAAAATACCTATTGCAGGGCTGGAGCAGTGGCTCAGCAGTTGTGGCACTTGCCTGGCATGTGCAGGTATGAGAGTTCAAACCCCAACACCACATACACAATGGAGTGTCTTGAGCAACGAAAGCCATCTGAAAAACTAAATAGAATTGATTCTCTCTTGCTCTCTCTCTCTCTCACTGTCCCTTTCTATTTAAAAAAAAATCCCTATTCCACTAGGCATGGTGGTGTATGCCTGTGATCCCAGCATCTTGGGAGGCAAGATATCAGAAAGATTAGTTTTTCTAAGGTCTGTGTAGGAAGGAACTGTTCTCCACAGCCTCTTCTTGGTTTATAGCTGCGTGGGGCACTGTACTGAAGCCGAACGCTGCACTGGATGCCATGACACTTCTTCTCCGCTCACAAGGTCCCCTTTGCGCGCTATGGTCAATTTCGCGCACCTAGCACAAAGGGCGCGAACCTGATGCCTGCTTCCTCTTCCTCTTCTCTAATTCTCAAAACTGCCTTTCCTGATAGCGATAGTTGACGAAGTTGATGCGGCCATTCCTCGTTGGACAGGACAGGCCAACCTGTCATTCTACTATTGGTTCCTTGGCTGTCTCCCCTCCCTATAAAAACCTGTGTGCCTTGGTAATAAACGGATTTTGAGCTGCTGCCAGGGAGAGCCCGGTCACCGCACTCACGCACTCATCCTCCTGCTCGGCTCTGGGGGACAGTTACGGCTGGTCCGAGCCATCCCTCATGCCCTCAGGGACGCCCGAGGTGTGACATAGCTGCCTATCTTTCCCCTCAGTAAGTTCATATCATTATCCCTCTATGTGCATCTGTCCCCTTTTTATAAGGAAAACTGTAATCTTGGGTTAGGAACCATCCTAATGACTTAATTTGAATTAAATAATTGCAAAGATACTGGAGTTTAGAACTTCAGTATGTGCACAGAAGGGTTACATAACTCAAACCACAACACTCTTAAATATAGATTTTCCAGTGAAATGAATTGGACCTAACTATTCTCTGTTCATAGATGAATATACTACAGTGAATGTCACCACAAATATACGTAAATGGCAGAAAGATCAGTAGAGTAGTGGAACAGGAACAGCAGGAATTATGAAAGAGTGGGTTGGGGTAAGTACTGAGAACTGAATTAGAGCAAATTATATTCCATGCTTTTATATATCATTTTGTATATTCATTTTATGTCAATATGAATCCTAATATAATACATACCTAATTTGAACCAAAAAATGTTAAAGAAAAGTAAAGCAGACAAGTACAACAGGAAAAAATAGTTTTTCTACTTAGAACCTGAATTTTAAGACAATTAAGACTACTAAAACTCTTGAAACTCTTTTCTAGTTTAGGGGATAAACAGACTTTGAATCCTATCCCTGCAAATTGCTATCTGTGTGATATTAAGCTTATCCTTTCTGTGCCTGTTTGACTATCTGTAAAATGGGAATAATACTTAATGAATATGGGTGCTATATTGAATGAAGTATTTTTTTAAAACACTTCAAACAGTACCAGTTTGTTATTAAAATAATTTGTATGATTATTTTTCCTCACCCCAAAGTAATACTAAAATACTTAACACAACTGGCATTAAATAGGCAGTTTCTGGATAGTTATGGAATAAAATAAAAATATATGGGAACATATGCATTTAAACTTTCTTTTCTTTCTTTCTTTTTTTTTGTACCAAGGATTGAACCCAGGAGTGGTAAATCACTAAGCTACATCCACAGTCCTTTTTTATTTTTTGAGACAGGGGCTCACTAAGTTACTGAAGCTAACCTTCAACTTGTAATCTTCCTACTTCAGCCTTCTTAGTTGCTGGGATTACAGACATGCACCATCATGCCTGGGAAAACTTAAACTTTTTCTTATTAGTCAATGATAAAGCTTCTGTTAATATTCATAATGTTTTTTTAAAAAATACTGCTCATTTGGTTGATAATAACATAGTGTTCATAGTCTTGTGTTCAGTTCTCCCTAGGGCAATTAATTTCACTGATTATCTCCATGGTTTAACCAATTAAGTGAGTCAGCTACAGATCAATTGGTATATATATATTACCCACTCAATATACAAAAAGCATTAAAAGATAAATCATCTATTTATTTATTATAGTAATTTCATCTCTTGGTGCTCTGTGTTTTACATAAAAAAGCATCCTTAATTTCTAAGGAAGAGAAAATGTAACTAACAGCATAATAATTTGATTCCAGTAACTAAAATTTCAATTGAATACACAATTTCTTTATAATTATAAGCATTATGGTGTAGCTGGAATACCATGCCTTTTCTTCTAACTAATCATCTTCCCATACTGTAATCATATTTTGAGGCTCAGTCTATAGCTAAAGGAAAAGGAATTTTTATTGTCGATGTGATACAATTATTGTGTGAGTGTAGCAAATTGGAGCTTTTCATTATAAACACTATCATAATTGATCGTTTTAGCTATTGGTTTGGATAACTTAAATGTAACCTGTAATTTCTACAACTTGAAATCAATGGACTATATTTGTTTCTAATTAAATGCATGCAAAAATAAAACCGAGGGAAATGTGCAAATAAAAACAAAAATTTACTTTTAAGTGCTGTACTAGTTGTTTATTGTTATATAAATATAACTGAGAATTTAGCAGTTTAAAGCCATGCATGTTTGTTATCTCACCATTTCTATGGGTCAAGAATTCGAGTACGGCTCAAGTGGGTCCTTTCTCTTTTAGGGTCTCTTTCAAAACTACAATAAGTTTCATCTAGAGTAGGAACTCATCTGAAGTTTCCAGTGTAGAATGATGCACTTCCAAGTTTATGTGATTATTGCCAGGTGTAAAAGGCAGAATTATGGTTCCTGAAGACTTCTGAGTTCTAATCCTTGGAATATGAAGGGGAAATAGGTTTTGTGTGGAATTAAGCTTGCTAATTTTCTGATTTTAAGGTCCAGAGGTTACCTTGGAATATCAGGGTGGATCCCTTGTCA
>PVKS010050944.1:0-11345 GCA_004027875.1 Aplodontia rufa | reverse complement strand
GCTAACCAGCCCTACCTTGTGCCATTGTAGCTTGTGACTGGTTAACACATTACATAATCTGACATTTCCATGTTTAATGTCCAAACCTTGTTAGGATACCTTCTGGGTGCTCCCTTTTCTAACACCCTGTTCACTACTCCTGGGGCCCAGTTCATGTTGCTGTCAAATGCACAGCGCTCTTGGGAGAACTGACTCAATGGCTTTTACAGATCAGGTTTGGGTGTTTATAACTGCATGGTTTCCTCTACCAGTGAGGGAAACTGAAAAACCAGAAATCCTTCTAGTATTTGATTTCACAGTCATGTCCAGCAAATCCTCTCAGAGATGTACATACTCTATGGAAGTACAGATAGAAATGGAATAGGAACCAGGAAATTTAGATCTCTGCTTCAGTTTTTGTCACAAAAAATCCCTAATCTTACCTACCTTCTTCAACATGAATGTCATTACAATACATTTTAAAAGCATTTATAAAAATTCCAATGTGTTAACCATTCTAAATACACACCTTAGAATTTGTCTTTCATTAAGACCCTAATTCTTATTTAACATAGCTAAATAAATCAACTCTGAACACCTGCCTCTCTCCACACAAAATATGCATGCACACAAACACATGCACCTGATTGTAGGAAATCAGAAATCAGTCCCACATAATAGATTTTCTTTTAACCACCCACTCTACATTCACAGTCCACTTTAAGGGCTCTGTGCCTAGAGTTGGCAGCTCTAGGAACAGTGAGATCAGTTTGTCTACAGTTGTTCCCAACCTTTTTTGGCTCTGGTACACCTACACTTGCTTCCAAAAATATACACCACAGTCTGGTGCTCAATGGAATGAAAATCTTTCCTGAGCTAATAGAATATAAAACGAAGGAGGCAATGGACATAGCTGTGCATTTTAGGGTACTCATAACAACATAGCAAGGCAAAGCCATGGATATGACATAACTAACCCTGCATCAAGAAATGGGGTTTGGGCTGCTTTTCCAAAGATGGGATAGATTGACATTTAGCAACCAACATCCGCCAGTTTGGCCTCCCTTGTGACTGAGGACATGCTTCTGAAGATATGGCTAGTCAAGGTAAATGGTGCAGCCAGTAGAAGCATTACAGTAAGGGGAAATTAATTGGTTTGTACAAGGACTAAAATAATATCATGGCTTTGGCCTTATCAGCACTAAATGTCTGAGTTAAATAATGCAGATATTGCATGAAAAAACCCAATCTTTAATCAGAAACAAAAATACACTTCAGTAACAGATAAATTGTTCAGCGTCAATGACTTGCATTCAACATTGAGCATATTCCAAAGTTTTTCGCTGAATAGGGTGGAAAGATCCTTCATTTACCTGAACAGTTCTGAAATTTCCACAATATATAACATTACTTACAATCATTTATTTCTTGTGACTGAATATAATTCCAATTATATCACATTTCTATAATTGGCATGTATTTCTGAGAATTTTTTAGGAAATATTGCTAATGTTAATTATATATTTATTTAAGGGGCTGGAGTAGTGGTTCAGCAGTAGAGTGCTTGCCTGGGATGCGTAAGGACCTGAGTTTGAACCCTACCACCACATATACAACTAAGTGTCAGAAAAACTAAAACCAGATTAAAATAAATAAATAAAATTGATCCTCTCTCTCTCTCTGGCTCTCTTTTTAAAAAATATTTTTATTTGAAAAACAATGTTTTGCCCTGAAGGGCAAAGAGAAGTCTTTAGAGTTAACCAGAGTTTTTTTTTAAGATAGAGAGAGAGAATCAATTTTATTTCGTTTTTCACCTGAGTTTTGTTGCTCTGTCAGTTAGTTGTGTACATGGTGCTGGGGTTTGAACCTGTGTGCCAGGCAAATGCTGTAACCACTGAGCTGTCACTCCACCAGCCCTTAACTGGAGTTTTTTAACCTTCTTTATGGATATCTGTCTTATAATAAATTCACTGATGGGGATTCCTGGTCAAGACATGAATAAAAGCTTAACGACTTTCAACATATCTCCCTAGAGGAAGCTGTAATAATTGTATAGGTTTTGTTGGTTGCCTGAAATAAAGTCCCTAATTACCATTTGATTCAATCCATCCTGTGTGTTTTATTATTCCCTTTACATTAAGGTACATCAGACAAGACCAGAGATTTAAACTACTCTCAAGTTATGCTTCACCTCAATGCCCCCTCCCCATTCCAAGAATAATTTAAAGAACTATTTTAATTTTTAAAAATTATTTGTTTTTACTAAATTCCAAAAAAGCACAGGAAGAAATTCCTCTTTTCCTAATTCGAGCAATGACCAGTTACAAAGTGAATGTAGCTTGCTAGCATTCCAACTAAATTGAATAGTATTGGTTGCATAAGAAGTTGTGTTAAATATTTGAAAATACATTGAAGAAAAGAAAACTGAGTTTTATCTTGGTAACAATACAGTATATACTGAAGACAGGTTGGGGAGGAATATTAAGGTAAAGCTACAGAAAAACATGTGACTATCCAATGTATTCCTTTCTCTTTTCCTCCACAGAGCTCTCAGTTCATATATTTAAATGCTGAAATAGAAAATTAAGACACTCTATAGTTCAGGGATTAGAAAAAAAAGTAAGTAAAAGATCCATTAGCTACAGATACGTTGAATTTGCACCTTTGATTCCCATGTATGTTTCCTGAGACAAGATGATATCAGTATGGGTTTGCTGACTATGGACAGTAAACAGGAAGGCCTACTCTGGGGTGTGCATAGTATTAGAAAAATTTACCAATACTAGAAACATTTGTCCTCCTGTAGTGAGGACCAGCTTCAGAGACTTTTCAGATTTATAAAAATAGATGCTGGTGATTTCAGAAGAAAAACTACTTAAAAATATAAAAAAATAAAAATAAGGGCTGGAAAGAACAATCAAATGGGCTGCATTTCTCAGGCTACTTGAAAAGATTCCATTAAATTGACTAAAAATACAAAATGCTGAGTATTGTGGCCAATACTTCCCAAAACTGTGAAGGTCATCAAAAATGACAAAGGTCTGAGAAACTAACTACTAAGAGGATTCTAAGTAGATGTGATAGCTAAATATAATGTAGCATTGTGGATGGGATCCTGGGACATAAAAAAGACATTATGTTGAAAACTAAATAAACTCAAGGCTGAGGCAGGAAGATCACAAGTTTGAGGCTAGTTACAGCAACTTAGCAAGACTTTGCCTCAGAATAAAATAAAATAAAGGAATGGCGGGGTGGCTGGAGCAGTGGCTTGGTGGGTATGGTGCTTTCCTGGCATGCTCAAGGATGTGGCTTCGAACCCCAGTACCACATATACAACGAGTATTGGAGCAACAAAAGCTACATGAGAAACTAAATAAAATTGATTCTCCCCCCCCACCTCTGTCCCTCACTCTTAAAAAGAAAAAAAAGAAAGGAATAGCGGATGTAGCTCAGTGGTAAAGTGTCCCTGGGTTCAACTGCTAGTACCATGGGAAAAACACCCTAAGGAAATCTGAATAAACTGGAGTACAGGTAATGGTAATGTATCAATAGTGGTTTCTTAATTATGACAAATCTATCATGCCATGTATGATACTAATAGTAGAGGAAACTGCAAAATATATAGGAATTCTGTACCATCTGATCAATTTTCTATAAATCTGTGTTCTAACAAATCTTATTTAAAAAGAGTTGTATTTTTCAGGCTATTTGAAATCATTCCATTAATGGAAAATCTAATACTGAGGGTCCAGTTCATGGTCTGGTTGAAGAGCAGTCAGAGATTTTGGCCCTTAAATGACAACAGGCCAAGGACTCCACAACCCTCAGGAATCCAGCTCACAAAGCCGAAAAACCAGAAACTGGAATTCCTTTATAGAATTTCAATGGGAACAATAGATTATTAAGACAATAAAGCAAAGACTGTTTAACTTTCCTCATCCCAAACAACCCTACAGCTCTAAAGCGCATTGTGGGCAGCAGGTTTAGCAATCAGTGAAATCTGCATGTGAAGTAGAGGTAACAATTCCACAGTCAAGCAAGCCCAGGGGAGCCAATTCTTTATCAGCTGCTAGCCCTTCCTGAGTGAGGAGGAGCTTGTGTGAGGCAGTGTTCTGCTCCCCTTTTATAATGTACCCTGTTGTCTGATACTATCATCTATACAAAGAAAGCATACAAATTCTAAATCAATCTGATGTTCTTCCTCTTGCCTAAAGATTCTTTAAGTACTAAGGATCATGAATAAGATTCTTTTAAGTACTAAGGAGCATGAATGTTATATATCACCTAGATTATGAACACTGAAGGGTGGTTTCTCAAGGGAAATACTGACTATAGTTAATTAGTAAAACAGATTTCAAGGTGAAAATTTGTTCATTCTAAACATTCATTCTTTCATTTGAATTATAAATACTTACTGAAGACCTCTTATGAGCCAAATACTGGTCTGATGAAAGAAATTAGCTCAGAAGAACACTCTGAACTGATGAAACAGTTTAGATGAACATCAGATCAATAAATAGAAATGTGAATGACGTTAATAGAATTTCATTAAGCATAGAACATTCTTGATTTAACCTTGCGCTCCCTCTAGTGGTCTCTTCGTTAAAATGCAAGGCATATACAAGAGCCCACAGTCTGTTGATGTTCAATACGCTGGGACTCTGACATACTGACTACTTATCTGACTTTGTGAGCACTACTCTAATCTCCATGGAATCAATCATTCAGTATCTATCTATTGGTCTCTTTCCTGGTTCTGATAATTTAATAATATTTTAAGATATTACCACTGAGTCAGTCAGCAATAACTTATCGAGAGCCTACCCTGAGAAGGCATTAACCTTTCTAATTTAAGAACTTGATTTTTTATTCTACCAATATTTTGACATTCAGTAAGTCAACTGGTAATACCATGAGACTGGTAAGCCCCCAAAGGTTGAAATCAATGTTTTCTACTCTTTATGTCTCCTGCCCATCCATTCCAACTTGTGTACTTGTTCATCCCCCACATTTTTTTTGAGGGTTTAGTATGTGCCAGGTATAGTTCTAGGCAGTGAACTTGGAGGAATTAACAAAACAGGAAAACAATCCCTTGCTCTATGAAGCTTATGTTCTAGTGTGTGTATGTGTCTAGTAAGACAAAATAAATATAATTAAGTAAATTCAGTGATTTTTTCAGACTGTCAATGGAATAGAGAACATAAAACAGAAAGGGCAAGGGAACACTTTCAAAATGTGGTCAGAGAAGCTTTCACTGAGCAAGTGCTATTTGGGCAAAAATTTGAAGGAAGTAAAGGGAATTCTCTTGGGAGGGGGAAGCATTCTAGGCAATGGGAATAGCAGTCACATAGGGTTAGAGGTGGGAACATACCTGGTATAGTCAAGGGATACAAGGAGTTCAGTGGCTGGAGAACAGTGAGGAAATGAAGAGAGTAATAGTTTTACTAGGGGAAAGAAAAAGGGAACATTGGGCAGGGCCTTGAAGGTCATAGCAGGGGTGTGGCTTTTAAGTGAAGTAGAAAGCAAATGCAGTGTTGTGAGCAGGGAAGCGAAAGGCTCTAATTTGTGTTGTAAAAGAATCACTGACTACTGAGTGGAGAAACAGACCAAAGAAGGGCAAGCCGAGAAGCAAAAACGCTAGCTGGGAGGTTGTTGCAATAATGCAAGAGCTAGAGCCACTAGTGGCTCTGTCTAGAGTTGTAGTGCTGGAGACAGGCATGACAGATATGGATATACTTTAAAGATGGAATTAATGGGGTTTTAAACAGATTTAATATGAGACACCAATGAAAAGACAAAGATGATTCCAGTATGTTTGGCTTGATCAACTAGAAGAATGGGGTAGGAAATGTTAAGTTGAAGATGTCAGTCAGACACCCACCAACCAATCTACTCTGTCACTTTCTCATGCCTATTTACCCGCTCAGATTTTTTTCAAATCCAATAGTGTGTGTATATATATATATATTTTTTTCTTCTTCTTTCTTTCTTCTCCCTCTCTCTTTCTTTCTTGTGCTGAGGATTGAACCCAGGGGCACTTAACCATATACCTATATCTTTGGTCCTTTTTATTTTAGGACAGGCACTAAGTTGCTGGGGCTGGCCTTGAACTTGCGATCCTCCTGCCTCAGTCTCCTTAGTCACTAGGATTACAGGCATGAGACACCATGCCTGGCTTTATATGTTTTGTGTCATTTCCCATCTTAGCTGGAAACATTTTTTGTCTGTGTAGGCAAGAAACTGGGTATTTTTGACATTTTCCTTTACTCCCCATAGCCAATTAATCACCCAGTCTGTCAACGATGCCTTCCAGATGACTCTTCCATGTTATCTTTCCTTTTTCCACATCCGTTATCACTATCCTTGTTTATATTTCATGATCTCTTCCCTAGTCCCTGGATAGAGCATTCTGATACTTTTCTTTTATCAGTGAGAACGGCCATAAGTAGTCCAGCTTCTCTGGGGTCAAGGTGAGGGTGGAGAGAGGGGAGAAGAGAATAATGTAATTCACTCTCAGTCTTGGTACTTGGACCTGAAATTATGAATTATGTCTAGGAGATAATGTTGAGGTTGAGCAGGGTGAGTATACCTACAATAGGATTACAAGATTAATGTCCCCTTAGGTAGTCCACTAAACTAGTTCTTAGTGAAAAACTTTGCCAGGTAATCAGGCAACGGGCCAATCACGTTGATGGAAATCTAGCACCTCTTTCATGATGTCTCTCCATCTTAGGCTACTGAGGCTAACTGCAGTGTACAAGGTAGCTGAAGTATGCCAGGGGATAGCAAAAGGTTGAATGATCATGGAGGAGCAATGGCATGAAGTTCAAGGAGCTTCTGATGTAGGATGTCTGTGGGTGGATAGCTGAATTTCACTTTAATGGTTTCTAGGTATGAGTCCTTCAATTTTTGGTCTGAGAAAATGGATCTGAGCTAAAAGGCAATGTAAGTGGCATCACATACTTGAATAATCCACTTAGTAGAAATAATATTACAACTTAACAGCAAATACTTTTTAGTGCTTAGTATGTATCAGACTATATGTTTAGCTCATATACTCACAACTGCTTTATGAGGTAGGTACTATTATTATCCCCATTTTGATAAACTGAGGAAAATAAGGGTTAAATGAGTTGTTCAAGGTTACATAGTTAGAAAGTGATAGTGCTAGGATTCAAAACCAGGCAGTGTGGTTTCAGAGTCCTCATTCTTAACCCCTATGTTATTGTACGGTGAAAGTTAACTGGATGTGCCCTTGGGGAGTCCAGACTTGGATGGCCCAACTATTGAAGAGATTCTGGGATATTGATGGTTCATGGTATGGCAATGATTGATGCCATAAAGGGGTGAGATCTGGGAGGGATGCAGCAAATTGTTACAAAAGAATGCTGAGGAGTCTAACCAGTTGTGTTATGTGTTGGAGCAGCAATAGCACTACCCCCACGCTATACCTGGCTAAATCACGTGGCTGTGGCTGTAGAGTAGATTGCTGTAGCACTTGTGAAATAGTTAAACCTTCTAAATCAAGATGGCAGCAGTGGCTGGTATGGACTGGGCTAACAGGGTAAGAAAGATCCACCACCATTTTGAAGGCATTATAGATGTGGGAGGAGGAAAATTCTGCAATGAACTTTATTGGGACAATGTACCAAGGGCCTGAAGGTTTAACTGTAGGAAACAGAGGAACATTAGATGCTGGGTCAGATGTGGGGCAAATAGAAGGTCCCTTAACCCAGAAGTTCTAACAATGCTGGACATTGTAATCACCTGGGGAGACATGGGCTAAAAAGACATATGCTTAAACTATATCCCTAGAGGGTCTGATTTAAAAATCCTCACTTTAGTATTAAGATGCAGGTGGTCTGCAGACCACATTTCAAAACATGTGCAATCAGATTATATGCAAAGTTTGAACAGGATGTGCTGCCTGTTAGGGAGTGGTGCCTACAGGCATAGGCAACCCTCAATTCTACTAGAGTGGGGCATCTTTGAACTTAGCCTCTAGCTACCCCATGGTGGACTTGGATCTTTATTTTCTATAACATCTGCTTGCTCTTCCATGCTGTGGCTGTGGCTAAATGGTTGTGACATTCTCAGGCTGCTACCACTTGCACTGCCCCCTTGATATTCTGAATTCTGTAAATCTTCTCAGGCTGCTCCAGGCTAAAATGGTTTGGGCTCATGATCATAAGCTGCTAGTCCCTCTTAAAGGAAGTGTCTCACTATCTTAAAAGTGGCCTTGATCACTCACTAAGAGCTCTCATTCTCTCTTGGGGTAATTGACCTTGGTTAGGACCAACTTCCTGGAGAAGTGGTGCAAGGATAATGATCAAAGTGCCCAGGTCCTCCTGCCAACAGGACAAAACTCCTACCCCCATCCCACATCTGCCAAGGTGGTAGCATTATTCAAGGGTACAGGCCAGAGCTGTGGTAAAGGTAAACAAAGCCTTAATCTACTAGAAAATAATATTTGTATCTGGGAACCAAATTCCTTTTTCTTAAGAAGAATGGATATTGGGGCTAGAGCGGTGGCTCAGTGGTTACGGTGCTTGCCTCGCATGCGCAAGTACACAGGTTCAAACTCAGCACCATATACACAACTAAGCACTGTAGCAATGGAAGCCACATGAAAAACTAAATAAAATTGATTCTGTCTATCTCTCTCTCTCTCACTGTCCTTCTCTCTTAAAAAAAAAGAAGAATGGATATTGGAGTAGTGAAGATGCAGAGGTGGTAGATGAATTACTGGTCGTATCAAAGGCCTGCTGACACCTCAATCATCCTAGGGGACTTAATTTCAGAATGCCTCATATCTTATAGTGCTGGCACTATGTAAACTCTGGCAGAACAGAATATAGGCCATGTATTGTTTTCATGTTTTGGGGTATGGCCTAGAGATGGTATTACTATAAACACTCCATTACCACCTAGCCCAGAGAATTTGTTATCACATTATGTGAATTTATCAAAATATTTCCCAGGTAACTGCACCTACTCTTGTGAGATCTCATTCATTGGAGGGAGGCAGGAGTACTGTATGGGAATTTTCCATTCATTTCTTTTCTTGATTTAGATGAACTTGTAGGTGCCCCTAAGGCACAGCTCTGTGGAGGCCAGAACCTTATGGAATTGGTTTAGGAGGTTCCAGATCAATAGAGAGGATAATGACCACTCTGAAGATGGGATAATCTTAATAAGGAAGAACGTTCTGCTTTTTATTCTCAGAAAGTCTCAAGCCTGATGTGAAGAGATGGAAGATCTGATGAAAGCTGTTCTAAGATGCTGTCCAAAAGCTTTGCTTTATAGAAGGTCTTGATTTAGACTCAGAGCATCTGCTCCTTTGGTAAGTCAAGTCCTGGGTATCAGATGTACCACACAGTCACCTTTGTCAATTATGGAAGATTCTCAGTCTCCTCTTAGAACAGTATCTTTATTTACTTTAGGTTATGACTTGAATTCTAGCAGCATTAGGGGCCAGCTGAACAGGATTCTCTGTGATATTAGAGGGTAGAATAGGAGGGTACAGATATGCTGGCAGTGAAACAGACAAAGCAAAAAGATGTGAATTTTAAGGGCAACAGTGAGTAGTTTGCGCTCAGCCAGGAGTGGCTTATGGACAAAGGGGAAGTGTAAGTGTAGCGGGTGGCAATACTGGGTCTGACTTCAGCCGGGCAGGGAGTTGGACCTGATGGACTAGGGACTTACCTGAGAGGTTGCCTAGGACCCCCTGAGTATAACCCAGTCTGGACACAGTGACTTTTACTAAACCCTTGCTATGTGCCAGACTCTTTGCTAAGATCTTTAATGTAATCATCCCATTTAATCCTTATAGTTCTACAGGGTAGGTAATATTATTATCTCCCAATTTATAAATGATGACATTGAGGCACAGAGAGGTTATAATTGATGGAGTTAGTAATTAATGGAATTGTGATTTCTTCGGTGACACTGAACCTGTGATACAGTGTCTTCCCAGTTCTATAAAAATTATAGGAACATATCTCATCCCCTAGAGACTAGTGCCTGGGTACACTAGGGACAAGATATGCCTTAGCTAGTTCCTATTCTGGTGGCCAGCAAGACAGGTTTGTTTTTTTTTTTTGATGGAGAGGCTGATTCCTTATGGGTTGTAAATGCATTAAGAGAATGATCTGGGCTACTATGCTAATGGTCTATTGCTTCGGTCTGGTGATATTCCTCTTCTGCAGGGGCTAGCATGGAATAAGTGGCAAATGACAGGGACGTGGCCTCCATGGATGATGGCAGGATCATCCTTGATGGTGAGGTGATATAGCTTACTTGTAATCCAGGCCTCCTTTCTGTGTATATATCTATATGAAAAGGTCGGAATTGAGGTGGAGTGGATAGGAGGAGGTCTGGCTACTTGAGTTAACATTGTGCATAGAACTCTTTGGGGAATTGGAACTGTGGTACAACTCACCTCCATTCACTCCACCTGATGCATAAGGAGGTGAAGCTCTTGCGACTACAGCTCCAGTAGCTTTGGTCCTAACTGCCAAATGGGTAATAACTAAGAGCTGGAGAATGTGTCTTATTCTACATTCTTTTCATAGAGCTTGCCAAGACAGAGTATAGAGCTTTATGACTGTCATTCACTGCCCCCAGGTGGACATCCCATGAAACTAAGCATTCCAGGCCTATAGTCCTCTCCCTTCCTTAGCAGGGATGCTGGAGAGGAAGCCTTGCTGGCAAAGATCCCATGCTGCCAGGTGAAAGGCTGCAATGTCATGGGACAAGAAAGCAAATAACAGAATTTTGGGAGAAAGAATGATGTATCTGAGCTAGGTCTTAAATGCATTGTCAGAATGAGATACAGGACTATATTGGGAGTTAAGATGCAGAACCAAAAACTATAAGGGACACTGGAGGTGGCTGGTGGAAAATGATGAACAGCCCATCAACGTGAACAAACAAGATGTCATCTAGAGAAATTCTGGAGGTTGGGAGTCACTGTTCTATGATGGGTTTTAATAAACTCATGGCATGTGCTTATATGGATAGGGTGAGTTCTGTTTAAGGGAATCTGGATGAGACAAGATGACTTTCTAAGAGACTAACTACAAAAGGCAGAATCCAAGGATCCAAAGAGGTCTGTGAACAAGTGACTTGAGAAGGCAAGAGTTATTTCATGGAGAAAGGGGCCATCAGCCAGGCATTCCACTACTTTGTTAGCAGGCCACCCCCACACTCCTGTCACACCCATTCTTGACTTCTTTCACTCTGGCTTTACAAGAGGTATTTCTCCTCCAACAGCCACTCACCCTGTTCTCTCCTGCCTCCTCTGAGACTTAGTTCCATTTCTCCTCCTCATATTTTCAGCAGCATTTTTCCTTTCTGCCTGTAAA